>DWJK01000157.1:0-27092 GCA_018248815.1 Croniades pieria auraria
GCGCAAGTGGCGTCTCTTAGTGTCGGAGGCCAAGATCCTCTTTGGGTCGCTGAGCCGACGTAGTAAGTAAGTATAATTATAATCACATATAATAATAATAATACAATCGTAACATCTGTGACACAGGGGATTATTTATAGTGGCACAACAAACAATGTGGCCTTGTGTTAATAAAAAAATACGTTACAAATGAGTATTAATTGCGACCTGCGCAAACTCATGCGTGTGTGCTATTATTACTTTGAATTTGACTATTTATGGACTTTACTTTTCTAGTCCTAATTGTTCACTCTACTACTAATTATGACTGCCGTGTTGGCCGAGTGGTGCAAGCGCGACAGCTGATCAAGAGGTCCTTGGTTCAAAACTCGGGTCGGGTACTATAGGATTTTTCTAAATTAGATTTTCTAGTAGAATTTTATAGTAGTAGCTTTGAGGATATGCACCCGGTGTTTGATAATAGGTTCACCAGCTATTCCATTGTGGGATGTAAACGTAACTGGTTAAACGTTGGAATGTGCTACACTCCTCTGCCTATCCTTTCCGCGATTATAGGCGTCAGTTACGTAATTTATACTCACCCATTCAAGTCTTTAAGTAGTCTAAAGAAGATAAAAGCAATAAAACTACAATTTACATTCTATTTAACTTTAAAATGTAACAAAACAACAAATCCTTGGCCCTTCTTGACATCTATTGGATTTACGAACGGCGCTTCCAGTGTGATAGAGATCCATGGTCGCATCGCCAATGGAACTTGACCTTACGGTCTTCGTGAGTTGATACAGTACATCACTAGTTCTACAGATATCAGATTAGACAAACTGTATTTGTTTATATAATTTGAAATTTTTGTGTACCACCATTACTTTGCCACTGTGGAAATTGTATAGCATGACATCACGTCTCTATTTTTTCGAAAGGGTAGGCAGACGAGTGTACTACACCCTCATGTCTCACCGGTTATGTTGTACGTTCCATTATGGATTAAGGGGTGATCTCTATTGCTACATACCTTGCACAAGTCCAGGTTCCGACTTTACTAAGAATTTGACATTAGAAGAGTACAATAATACTCGACTTAGGAAGAGAACCCAGGACCTCTGGATTAGTAGTTGCGCTGGAATTTACTCGACTAGCAAGGCAGTAAAAAAAAAAATTTAAGTGAACTGTAAATATTTCTTCTTTGAATACTCCTCAGACTGCCATCGGGGAATCAGCTAACTCAACAACTGGGAGTTAGCTTACTAAACTCCTTTTATCACTCGCTAGATGAAGCAATTCGACAGCAGTCGTAATTTCTGTCTGTTTCTGTGCATTTAGTACACAGGACTTCCGTCTGCGTCCACATTGCTCTGGAACTTGTTCCATCATCATTTGCAAAGTTCATATTTTTCTGCTGTATCATATGAATGTTATACGCAGAAAAATATCCTTCTAAGCTAGCAACGTATTAGCAACTTCTCTGATGCTGCAGGACTTCTCTGACGCTCTGACGCTTCTTTGAGGCTGCCAAATGCTGGGAATGAACGTCATTACGCATAACGTAAAAGCAAAGCAGTTATAGCCTAGTGGTTAAGAATTAAGCCTTTCCCTCCGGGAGTGCTGGGTTCAAATCCATGGCGCGTACCGGTTTACAAAAGTGCTTCTTAAATTTAAATATTACTTGTTAACGGTGAAGAATACATCGTGAGGAAACCTGCAAACCTTAGAATTTATAAAAAAAAAATATTAAAGTGTGTGAAGTCCGCCAACCCGCACTTGGCCAGCGTGCCAGACTCTGGCCTTAATCCTCTCAATATGAGAGGAGACCCATATCCCAACAGTGGAATGACAAATGGGTCGATTATTATTATTATTTTATTAAGTAATAAATTAAATGAATAAAATGAATAACTAAGAAATAAAATTAATAAGTAATCAATGTATAAGAATGAATAAACAATCCCGAAACTCTACCTTACGAGTGTCGTTTGATTATGTCAAGGCTACCCCCTACACACGTGCAGCAAATGTCATTGACTCCTCTTGGGGTGAGTGACGGAAGAAAGAAATAATTTAAAATGTTGAATATTCCCAGCACAAGATTCCGATGTACATGTAGAATTGTTTTAATGTTTAAAAGGGCAGTTAATTTACGTAGTAGTACTCTAGGCGTATCGATATCCACGACCCCCACTCAACGGTTAGGTTCATTAAACACTGAACCATTGGACCAGTCAAATGGTTAATAATACTAAGACAATAAACAAAACTTGAAGCATGTTTGTATTATGTACTAAAAGATATATACTTGCTTAATCCACGTTTGTTTTTCGGGACAGTTGTACTAGTTTTGATTTTCACCGAGTTCCTTCTTTACGAGCTTCCGTCGATCGCAGCGAGCTTGCGGTGAACATCGGGCTAATCAAGTCCATGGGTATTTACGAAATGTTTAGTTGTAAAAAGATGAAATTGTAAGCAATTTAGATTATAATGACGTTTCTCTATCAAACGTGAATAATCGCAATATATATATTAAAAGGAAATGTCAAACATATATCTAAAACGAATCACTGACATAGGCACATGTGTTTGAACGATTGCCGTTAAGCATCAACTATTTGCTGCTTGCTATGAAATATTTTTGGTAAACACATCGTTAAATATGTCACATTAAAGTAATAATAATAATGATTTATTTATTATTAAATGTTACATTTTAAACAGGCAACCCTGACTCCCTAAAAACCGGCAAACCTTCGTTGTTCAAATAGTTTGTTCCGTGTTGGTGCTTCTTTCAATTATTGTAATTAATAATTACATTAATAATAACAAATAAATGCGTTAATAACATTAAAAATTACAGGTTTATAGTTTTTGTTTTTATATAAATTAGGAATGATTAGTGTTTAGGCACTAAATGCGAAATCTGTGGCCCACAGAGCGGTTGCTGCAGCCTTCCGCAGTGCGGTACGCGCGACCCATACCGATCTTACCTTGGACACTGCGTAAGCCTTTTGATACAGCTCCATTACATACAATTTCTATGAGTTTAAAATTAATAAAATAATTTTACATGATATCTGCCGTGGTATAACTCTTGCGCCGCACCGATCGGCAAATCTAATCGGCAAACAGTTCATAATTCTGTATTGCCTCAACGTTGCCGCAGCCCGCCGCACTGCGGTACACGTGAGACACCGCGCTAACCTTGGACACTGTCCGCGACTGTACCTGATTAGAGGCCGCCCTAGTCCTAAATTGATTATCACAGCTGATAGATATGAAGTGCTGGACAACTGTTTGGCGATATCGTGCTTAGATTTCTTTTATAATTTCCTGATAATTAATTATATACGTAAGTTATAGGGAAATGTTTTATGTTAGCTTTGTTCATTTGCGGGGACAGTCGTTTTCAGTAGCGGAACGATTGAAGGCGTAAAAAGGATGATGGTGTTGGTGACTAACGCTTTAAAACTGATAGATTCTAGTAAATGATTTCCGTCTACACACGCGTGGGGTAGGTCAATAGTTTTGTTAAAAGTTCAGCCGGATTCTACTTGCATTTCCATTTGTTTATTCGAACTTACTATTCGCTGTTACTTTTTAATCCCATTGTAATATTATGAAAAGAAATCGTTGTTATATACGTATATAATGTCATATATATTTCATAAACAGGCAGTCAGAAACTAATTTCCATGTGTTACGGTTCTGGGAAACTAATTTCGCGTCTTCTTCATTCAATAAAGACGTCACACATGTTTGTCTATTAAACGAACCTATGACTCATTCTAACCTTAGTGAGATGAAAAGGAGCATATTTATATTGAACTTGTTTAGTTTTTCAACAAATACTGTCTCTTATATATGTATTTGTTAAGTATCCTTAATGATAAATTGACAGATAGACGAATATTCAGAGTTCACAAATGGGCTGATATTGAGCACGTGCTATGGTTTGCTCCACATCAATACTGCGATCAGTCGGTCGCCAGAGCCGCGGTTGCCCGAACCGTGTTGCATACCAGGTTGCACCACGCGCAGATGAGGTTGGCTTGGGCTTCTAAATAGACCTTGAAGCCCTTTAACTACGACAGTTCAAGTCCGGGATAACACCAACGCTGCTCCCCCCTTCCTCTTCGGTGGAAGGGCATCTAAAGTGGTAGGATGCATAGATTTTTACATATAAAATCTAGTCGGCAATAGCCACTTGCAACTACTCTCATACTACTCCATATAAAGTACGGTACTCAAAGGTTAGTAGGTGTAACAAGTTATAGGAGATATGCGAGTGATTGATGCGACAGGCGGTGATAGATGAGCCTTATTTGGGCGAAGCGCACTCGGCTTGAGTCTGCGAGTTCACGGATATCAAGGCGTTAGTGGATTGTCTATTTCTAAACACAGCTCCAGGAACTGATATAATAAAAGTCTCGTTGACAACGCCAAATGGAAAAGTTGATTTCACAATTTTTATTTAGTATTTTTCGTGTTTCCCTTAATATATATTGTAGTTGAAATCCAATTTAATTTACTTTTACTGTGTTACTTTTAATTTATTGCGTGTGTGTGTGCGGGCGCGCGTATGCGTGCGTGTATATATTATAGCTATATATGTACATAATATGTTAATACCCTTAATATCTTGGCATGACTCGTAAACGGACCATTTAATACGAATCTAGACAGAGCTGGTATTATGTTGAATAGACAGCCGATAAAAATATATAGGAACAGGTATATTATGCTCCTGTAAATGAATACTTATCTATTATTGATATTTACATCCATACAAAAAATCCATAGAAAAAATCTCGTTTCCGACGCATAAATGTTTGTTCTCGGAGTAAATCGAACTTGTGAGTTGTAACTCCTATCTCGGTATCTAATATCAGTAAGCACTAAACTAGCGCGCTAGACAAATATATAAAAATAATGAAAAACCAATCTGTTATTTTCTTAAGCCTTATCGAAAATGAAAATACAAAAAATGCGCTAAAATTGTTCAATATAATTCTTTTTTAATTAATTAATATATTTTTTATAACACATATACATATACTATATTCGATAAATTACGTATTAAAAATTTTTACTCTGTGCTCGGTGTACCGCAATAGGCTTATCCCCTGTTCCATGGTGGGGAGTATATCGTAACTGGTAAGTCGTGGCTGTGTACTACACCCCTGTACCTACCCCTAAGGGGTAGGTAGAGGCGCGATGTTACGATACGATATTTAAATATACTCAGAGAGGAATCTAAACATTACATATCAAAGTAAAGATAAACACTTATCTAGGTACGAATGAGATATAATGATCTTCAAACAAAATGGTTTCTACGTGAAATAAACGTTGATAGACATAACATTGATAATTGAATTAATTTTATTACCTTAAAATATTCCTTATACTGTTAAATAAATCAATAGAGGGACACTATTTCTTTAACATTTTACCAATGTATATAACGGCGACTACGATGTTTACTCGTATATAGAAAATAGCATAGCGAAACTAAGTAATCGACTCATTAGCATTCCACTGTTGGAATATGGGTCTCCTCTCATATTGAGAGGGTTAAGGCCGTAGTCCACCACGCTGGCCAAGTACGGGTTGGCGGACTTCACACACCTTAGATTCTTTTTTTTCCTTCTTATTAATAAGATTTGACTAAATGTGAAACTGGCAGAAGGCAAGCAGGCTAGGCCACCAGTATGCTGCAAAGCTAATTCTGACAGTCAATGAAATATATAAGTGATAGCTGTCTAATATGTAGTGCATATTACCATTTGTAATGATTGCACCATTTAATCCAAGAGATGACCGAAATTATCCAGATAAGAATTTTTCTCCGGCTACATTAAATGCACTCACATCTGATACAACTTCATTGAACATGTTTGAATATGCATCTCATAGTGAAATAGTTACAAAGGTGAAGATTTATGTAATCAGAAATCATTTAAGAATGGAGATCCAGTCAACCATATATCAACTGTAATATTTGTGGAAGCAATGAAGATGATCAAATCTAAGTGACAACAGGAAAAGAAAAAATATTTGTTACCTCTTATCTTCCAAAATAATTCAGAAATCATGACATGTTATAAATAATGATTGTATGTGCCTTGCAATTGAACATAGACCCTGAATTATAAGCTGACAAAGAATTGGATTGCAGTAATGGATGGATATGTTGTTGCCTTACTTTTTCTCATGGACAATATTTCCTGCCAAATGTGAAAAATTTTCACATTCCTTTACAAAATCAGGCATCGTGTGTAGAAATGTGGCGACGGACTCTTTTGATTTTCCCAAATCTTTCATAATCGTTCGTGATATTTCGGCGGTTTCCACAAAAGTTTTGTAATTAGTGAATGCGAGGTCCTGAGTCTGTTCAGTGAGATGACTTATTTCTTCACTAAGTTTCTCCGGCTCTTTACGGATATGTTCCCAATTTTGTGAGCCCAGTTTTTTGATATAATCAGTGATATCACTATAATAATCGGCGTTTTCTGTAAATACCATTAATTAATAATTATAGCAATACCATTGCAAGATTCTATATTGACCGTTTTTATCAAATTAGTATGCCTATTTTGTTTTACCTGTTTTTGAATCGGGAAACAAGAGTTGGCATAGTTCTTTTAGTTCCGCAGACATACTTGATGTGTTGTAATAAAGTATAAAGTAGAATTTACTATTATAATAAATGTATAATTAACACGTATTATCATTTACTGTAGTGAATTAAACACCATTTACATTGCCATCATGGCAAAAACATCTAATAAAATTTGCATTCTCGCTATACGTTTTATCAATTTGACAGATTTCACTATTTTGATAAGGCTCATAGTTACTTGACAACTAAATTTGACAAAAAATCAGCTTTGTAATACGTCTGTCGGCAACTTTTGAAAGTAATTTTTGGTAAAAATAAAATTTATGATTTATCAAATTAAACTGTATAATTATTAACTTAAATAATGGTATTAATTACAATAAATAATTATACAATCGTTCATTACTCACAAATAAAATGATCATAAACAAAAAAATAATCTAGAAAACACTTTTTTTCTCACTTAAGTATCTTGAAAAATTCCAATGCTAAGTTGAAATCAATAATTTATTCTACATTTACATTTTTTAACTTTACATATTATGTTGCGCTCTTGTTTCTACTTTGCTTGTAATGCGTACAATGTCTAATTAATTAGCTAGCACAGACTGTCACAAAATATTTTTTATATGTCTGTGGCTGTCTTTGAGAAATAATTTTAGATGTAGGAGTATTTGCAATATAGACATTTATCTACTAACTAAACATTAAAATATTCTAACTAATTATACACAAAAAGTATTCTTTTTTAAATGTCTAGGCACAAACATTTTTTGGTGAGATTTAAGTCATTTAACTGATAACCTTAGCTACTTTGTTCAATTCGTTCTTGATAAACTACATTGACTATGTTCTTTGATTGCGTCATGTAAACGTATAGATATAGGATGTGGATACAATTACCAGTAAAATCAATTAATTTGGCAATAAATACCAACTTTTGTTATACCACGAAGCTAAAATCTCTTTTTTAAAGTTACAGGTTTGTTTAGATCGCTTAACCTTTTCTTTTGACGTATAACCTAATATTCATTTTCAAGTTTTGAGTTCTGACACCATTTTTGTTTCGCTTATATGTCCGCATTTGCTTTTCGATTTTCTAACGATTTAACTATTTCGTACGTAAAAACTAAGATAATTATATAATATTTACTTTATTCTTGTCTACAAAAATTTTAGTTTATTAAGGTTATGTTGATGTTTTGATTTGTGAAAAGTAAAATGTATAGAGAGCGTTTCAACGATAAACAGTGTGGTGTCCATATTGTTGAAAATTCGTACTGTAACTGTCTTTAATTGAGCTTAATTTATAGCAGGTTATTACGATAGTTTGACGCTATTGTTAAATTTAGTCAAAATTATGTTGGGAAAAAAATTCGTAGACTACAGCATGTACTTTTTTGTATCAGGAAGTACAAGTTTTGTTTACAAAGTGGTTATCATCAAAAAACATTGTGTGTTAATAAAACGAGTGAAGGCTATCAAACCTACAAATTCTATGCACCTTATTTAGTTTGTTTATAATGAGATGATGGAATTTGTGTACAGATGAATATAGTAATTGTAAATAGCAGTACAATGTCCAGTGCATGAAATGTAACAGTATTCCATAATGGAGGGTGATGGTGAAGAGTTTACTCTTCATTGGGGTGAGGAAGTGGAAGTTAAGGTAAATAAACATCTATATACATAAACATTTTATTTTTCAACTAAATTTTAAGGCATGTGTATAATTTACATTGTTGCCCGAAGAGAAGGCATCAATTTTTTTACGAACACATGTAGTATAGCTTATTTATGTATCATGCTTGGCCAACAGTCACAAGTGCACACAGCAAACCTTCTCTGCTGCAGATGGTAATGATATGTGACAGTCATTGTCTCTTCCAAGAGTCCGTAAGGAACTAGTAGAAGTGCTCCTTAACATAATGACATGTCTCTAATGTCAGCCTCCCAGCCTGTGCTATGGGAACCATTAACACATTATGTGAATACATTAATATATACAAGTAGTTCTGTAGTTCAAAATGTCATAGTATTGCAGCTACAAATGCTTCCGAAGTTTACATGGAATGACAATATTATTTCTACCTTGTACTACCAGCACAGGTCTGTAGAGTTGCTGAAAAAACTTATACAGACTTGGTAATGTTGCTGTCTATACAATGTCTACATATATTAATTAACACTGGCTACTGAACAGATTTATGCCTACAGGTTGCTCTTAGATCTGCTCTATCCATCCATTTTGTTAATGAAACCAAATTGAATGTATACATTGTAAGTATGAGAAGTAAAATGTATGGAAAATGTTTAAGGTCAAATTAAAGAGAGCATTGTAATTTATTATATTTATTTTTACATTAACTACCTAATTTATTCTTAGATTGACATTTTTAGATTAACTCTTAATGATATGAGTTGTAAATGCATGCAACTGTAGATCAACACTTTATTTAGTCCAGGATATGTTCCACTAAGCGCCCACAAAGATTGTCACACCCACTGTATCGTTCCACCTAAGGCTTGTGGTCATCGCGAGACGTCATAAATGATGTCACTGTTCGCGAACGCATCGCGCCCACTTCGCCCGCAAAATATTGGTGGGTCAGAGCGAGCTTCATGCGCGCCATATTACGAGCATACAGCGCTCAAGATGTGTGTTCCACCTATAACATTCGCCTACAACGCACGCGGCCATTTTACGTTAGTGGAACTGCAATTTCAGCGGTTGTCGTCGAGGGCGTTGCGGGCGTTTAGTAGAACGTACCCCCAGCCATGCTTTGATATGTATAGAGAGTTGCCTAATACAAATTGTTGAAAATAAGGTGTTGAGAAAAACAGAAATGGTGTGCTGATGGGAAGTCTATATAATACCTAACACAATTTTTAATTTAATGTGGAATCACCAGGACTCATTCTAAATACACTTTAATGCATAAATAAACATGTCATAAATGTATATGCCAGCAGACTGTTTTTTTCCAACATATGATTATCTTCTGCAGTAGCCTAATACATATGATTATAGGTTGAAAAATCAAATTACAGCCACCCCTTGGTGTACATGTCAAAATAATGTAGAGATACCACAAAATATGATCATTGTCAAAGCGGAGCTGTGTGCATTGTGCACAGAATGCTGTTCTATAGAAATGTAGTGCAATAATCGGAGGGGACAAGCCTCAGTGGGGGGCACTGAAATATAAGCACATGTGCTTTATAATTGGCTGTGTACTTGCTGTTATATTTAATTGTTGTGAACTTCCTTCATTTTTAGCATTCACCTGGTGTGGTGGCATCTGAAGTGATTTGTGGCCTTGACAATGTGCAATCTGTGTCCTACACGAATATGGTATGCATCATATACTTTAAATATACCTTAAATGGACTTACCTTACCTATCATATACTTTAAATGGACAATGTGGGCAAAATATGTGAACAAGTAAACCTGTTGACTTATTAATACTTAATTGTAGGATCTATTATTTATTTGACCACTTACTATCATGTTTCAACTGTTGAGATTTAACATAGAATGGAATACTGTGATGGAATGTTTAAAACTGAAAGAAAACACAACAAGTGAAATATGCTTTCCATTATATTCCTGTGTAAGTTGCCAGTACAATAAAAACAAAATATTTGTGGCAAACAATCATAAACCTGTGTATGATGTGTAACAAACATTTGTAACATATATTAATTGACAAAATCAGTGCACAGACCTTATTGTTAGGCAACAGCAGCTATTTAACCCCTTTTTTGCCTTACTTTATTATAAGTGGACTGAGCTAAATTTGAATGAGACTACACAAACATATCTAAGTGGTCAGATTTTTTCTACAAATGTATGTAATGTGTTCACACTTTGGGCCTAGCATGTTAGTGCCTACCCAAGTCAAAAGTTGATTATGACTACATTGTCAATGTAGGTGTGTATCAATTGTAAAATAGCTGCTTTTGTGGTAAGATTATTAATATAAGTAATTAAATTTGCTTTAAGTACCTTTTCAGCCCCATTTTATATCATTTTGTTGGACAGACAACTGAAGAAATCATAGCAGACACTGATCAAATGGCTGCAGAAAATCTAATGTACTTATCACAAGATGTAGTTAGTTATGCAGACCCTACAGAGTTGGCTAATGATCTTAAAGTAGAGTGTGTGACAGAGGAAGTGATCACAGATGATTGGGTGATGCCCGGAGGACAGGAGAGGTGGGTGGCTATATTTATTTAGGCTGGCAACTTGTGCTGGCCTATGTGTGTAGTGTGTTGTAAGATGATGGATAGACCTTAAAACTCTTTAACATAAAAGAAACAGGCATAAGCCATCAATGAAATAGTCAATAAGGTACAGTCGCCAAATATCATCCCCTTTTCTGTAAAACAAACTTATAAAATAAATTAATACATGTAGAATAAATAAAACATTGAACATTACATAGAACATTCCTTTATTGCACCAAACAATTGAAAACCTGGAAACCTTGTTACAAACGAAACAATCGCAATTTTAACAGAATATGATAAATTCTAAGAATGTCATTTAAGGCGCCTAATTCCGTCCCCGGAGACGATATTGAAATCACAAAAATTAGTACATGACTTAAATGAAGTTATTAAAAATAATAGTATAAAACATATATTTTCTACTTATAATACTATACATAATTGCTAATTAGTGTATGTTTCAATATATGTATCAATTAATTAAACTTTCTAAACAAATTTGGCAAATAAATGTGGGCTCTGGATTTTCAATGCAATTTTCATGCATCCATTGAAAACATTTGGAGCATCTTATCCATTTCTCATCTTTTGTCCTGAAAAAATGTTATAAGATAAAATGGGCATTTAGCATCATCATTCTCGAGGTCTTCTTCATCAATAGAGACAAATAAATAAATCTGGTTCATTTTCAGATGTGTGCTTGCCAGAAGACTTCTTCTTGTCGTGTGTTATTTTTGTTTTTTCTTCCTATTTTAGTTTAGGCTACACTTCTTTTTCTTTTTTTCTCCGCTTTTATTTCATCCTACCTTTTCCACTTTATATTTGCCTAAGTTATTTCTTTTTGTAACCAATTTCTTTCTCTCGTACCGCCTCTACAACTTTTTCATATCTCCGATATCCCATAGCTTTCTTTTTGGCATCTGTGGAATAAAGAAAAGCAAAAAACAAAACGATAAAATTAGTAAAAAAAATATTCTTTAAAAATGAAGTACCTAAATACCGTCCCGGACACGAAATTAGTTCTACAAAAAGTGATGGTATTAGGAATTAACTAAAGTAGTAATAAACAACAATTCCAGAAAAAACACATGTCTTAACCAATTCTATTTTTGTATTGTTTTGAACCTTAAGTAAATACAATTCATTTTGATAAAAATATATCTAAATAAGTCAAGTATATCACTATTTAATTAGTTCAAATACATAGTATTGTGAAAAAAGCTCACCATGAACCGTTTTTTCCTTTTTTCAATATCTTGTTCCAAGAGCGTCGTCTCACCTCTAACTTTTCCAAACGGTCAATTGACGTACCTAATTATCGCTTGAGAATGAAAAATAGCGTTGATTATTAGAAAAAATACAGTAGGGGACGAAATTAGGCTTGGGGACGATATTTGGCGACTGCAGTTTATTCATACATTAATGTGTTGTTGGCGGACATTGCTCCTTGTTCACAAACACTTTAACAATGGTTGGCGTATCCTATGATTGACTGTTTCAAATAAATCTAAAATCTGCAAATCAATAATGAGAACAACTTATAATAGTGACAAAAGCAATAGATAGCATGGCGACTGAGTTCTCTTATATAAAGCGGTAAATTATTGTATGTTTCATAGTTTAGTAAAAAAATATTTACAATATGTTGATTTCAATGATTGTGACAAATGCCCTGCTAACAACTGTTACTAATTTACATTACTGATTCCAACGCGTATCTGTAGATGTGGAACTTGATTAGTTTGGTTGCAATATTTTCAGAGTGGAAGTGCCTTTGGAACATTTGTCCATTCCTGTGACAGGTGTTAAGATAGAAAATGATGTTGACGTCCCACTGCCAACTGATCAGGTACAGTTAACACTTTTTGTGTAATGCATAGAAAGGCATCAATAATTATATTTTTAATTTAAATTGAATTTTGAAGTATGTTGAACAGGAAATAGTGCCTATTTCTCAAAATTTGGTTTAATACAATTGTTACATTGAGTGTATATACAGTTAATCTAATTTCATAAATAAAGGTAATGAAATTGTGTATTATAAAACCCAAAATAAACAACAGGGCATATTATAGCTGTGCCTAGCTCGGTTACGCCATACCGCGATCAGCCAATGGCGGTAGTAGACGTGTCTTACGACAGCCGGGCATATCCCGGCACACGCTTGGGGAATGTATTCTTTCTCCGTCCCGACACGGATATGGACATTACAGAAATTATATTTTCTTAGGACGAATACACAGCGATGAGACCATGGCCCTGCGACTTTTGCTCCAGGAGGTTCCGCAAGAAAGCCGCACTCATGAACCACATGGTGGCGCACCAGAGCGATCGGCAGAATGTGTGCAACCTGTGCGGGGAAGGCTATCATCGCAAGAGCGATCTCATGGCCCACCTTAAAGTGCACGCTTTTGTTCCTGAGGACCCGGATCCAGTTGACTTTGGTGAGCAAATTTCCAGCGAATAATTAAAGAAACAATGGCCACGCAGATACACAATACGAATATTGATGATGCACGTACTGAGAGATAATGAAACACGGTTATCTTTATCAAAAGTTCAGTTAATGATATATGGAGAACTTACAACTTTCGGAAACCGCTGGGCATGTGTGATGAATGTGATAGAAATATTTGATTTTGGTGCTCTCAGCCTACCCCATAAGGGACCTGGCGTGACGGTAATATTATATAAAATTATGAGATTTATAATATATTATTATTAAATAATATATAAGGCTTGACGATAATCGGTAGAGATGTTAAATCACATGATTCGGTCACCAATTTAACACCATGTGCCCAAGGAATGAATTTGGATTATATAATGTTTTAATTTTTTTTCAGATGACGTAGTAGATAACAGCATATTAATCAAACCAAAGAAGAAGAGGGGACGTCGGAAAAAAAATTCTGAACCCGTTGAGGTAAACAGTACTTTATTTGTCATGTCGTCTAAAAATGTTAGCTTCGACCGATAGTCTCGATGTGCCATGACCAAGTCCGTCCCTAGGCACAGTCAGTAATGTACGTCGGTGCTACAGAACGGGGTGTGGGAGCACATGACGTCGGCGCGTACGCAGCAGTGGTCGCGGCGCGGGCGCACGCCGCCGCGCCCGCCGCCCTCGCCACCGTCGCCGCCCTCTCCGCCTTCGCCGCCGCCGCCGCCCGCCGACCCATCGCGTCCCTTCGTGTGCCGCCACTGTGGCGTCGGCTTCGCGAGAGAGAAGGCGCTGCAGTCCCACGCTAGGGTAATTATATCGAAATCACATTCATGACTGATTGACACTTATGAAATTACGTGTGTCGCGTTGGCATCCATTTGAAAAAGGCTGTAATTTTGAAAGGAAAATTACTACCTTCTTATTTTCCATCTGTACTCATATGTGCAGTCATGGAGGGAAAGGCAGGTGAACGCGCGAGTGACGTGGTAGTGTTGCAGGTGCACGGCGGAGACTCGCCCGTTGAGTGCGGCGAGTGCGGCGAGCTGTGCTGGTCGCGCGAGGCGCTGAGCGCGCACGCGGCGCAGCGCCATCCGCACGCGCCCGCGCGCGCGCGCCGCCGCGAGCCCTCCTACGCAGACTCTAACTCCGGTACGCACCCTACACCCCGCTGGCCTCTATGTACACACCACTGTACTTATTAAACTCATTATTATTCTACGTGCACTCGAACTATCTAGTACGGAAATTGTTTTGAGATAAACTCGGTGCTACATGAGTTCTTTTTTTTGTTAAATCTTATGGTGGTTAAATCTTATGAAGGTACCTTTGTTCCCTGGAAGGAGACATACATTATAACCACATCAGTGGCCCTCCTCTACGCTAATAGGAGAACTTCGCAATTTCTAATGGAGCGCATAGCTGCTCTCCTCCTCCTCCTCCTCCTATTAATGGGCTTTGCAGCTCGCATTGTGGTTCCGAGCTGCAGCAACATGAACTTGGACCGAGACATACGATCGCCATAGCTCCGAATCGGTGTTGTGCGCACGATTGACTAATTGTACGCTCCCTCGTGGTCGGTAGGCGACGACATGGAGTTCCGGCTGTCGCCGGCGGCAGCGGGAGGCGGCGAGCGCGAGCGCGCCGTATTCGACACGGTGCGCGGGCCCGAGCTGTTCTGCGTGGAGTGCGGTGTGGCGTTCCAACGCGCCGATCTGCTACGGCGCCACGCCGCCGCCGCGCACAGCTACAAGCGGCACGACAGCGCCAGCAGCGCCTGGGAGCAGGAGCACGCGTGCGAGGTGTGCGGCGAGAGTTGCCCCGACGCACTCCAGCTGTTGGCGCACGCGGAGCGCCACGCCGAGCGGTCCGCGCCGGCGCTTGCCGCGCCCGCCCGGTGCGTATTCAGCGTCGTCTTCCACACTGTCCATCCACCTGGTCACATGTTCATGTATAACTAGTTTTTGACCGCGGCTTGGTCCTCGAGGTATTAATATACTGTTACGTATAGGTACGTATACGATGCAATGTACCCTATAGGGTGACAATCAAAAGATACTTTCAGAGTGCACAAACTGTTTATTTACTCTCTATTGTATCGCTGGTATTTGCAGAAATCGCTTCCTCTTATCGCTTATTGAACCTCTCTTAAGCGCTTCCAAAAATGTTCTATCTCACTACAGCACTTATATGGCGTTTTAGTGGCTTCCGGTAGATTCGAGATTGTTCGACGATTTTCCGAAAAGCAAGCTCCGTCCATACGCCTGCCGTACTAATTTTGTAAATAACTCCGGACGCCAAGTGACAATCGACCTTAATTCATTACTTTTAAGGTCCGATCTCGTTTGTTGTGTTTAATACTCTTATATGGAATACATAACAAACAACGCTAATTTTCGAGATTCGTTCGTAACAATACTATTAATTCGATTAATTGTATAAATCTACGCGCGGCGAAGATATTTTTTATAAATATGTCCTTACTAGCATGTACGTACATGTATACATTCTACAACCATTTCTAATTTATGTACTTACTAATTCTAAGGAGTCTCCGTGTTTCTACAGAGTTTCAATTATCTTCACATCGAACTTTTTAAGAATGATAACGAAATTCTATACAATTCTAAAATCCCCGTTTTAATTTCATTAAGGCATGATTTTTAAAATGGTTTATGTCTTTTTGAAGATTCGAATTGTCTACGTATTAAATTTCATTATAATAGGCCCACCGATTTGGCCGTAAAGCGTAAGGGTGGGATCAGCGAGTCTTACCGCAGTTTTGTTGGCTCGCCGGTTTTACTCGTCGTCGCGTCGGTAGGATCACCGCGGTTTTTCGTCATTACAATTTTATTTTTGCCGGCCTCGTTGATTGAATGGTTGCAAGTGCGACGTCAAACGGGAGGTCCTGGTTTATATCCCCTGTTTTTTGTTATCGAAAAGGAAGTCTTCCAAAGGTACTCGGTATCCTGGGAGAAATACTGGGTTATGTGGGATTTGTACCGCACACACACCTCCCCGCAAAGAACCGGGCGGGGTCTTTGCGCTAGTAGCAAGGTTCGGATATCCGAAGGATCGCACTGGTGCCCTCGTAGGGTAACGACCTTCCGGGACCTACACCGGGAAGACACTCGTTGTCTCCTCCTGTGCCTATCGATTCTTACTACAATATGCGGCCACATATGTATATTGGCGACTTCCGCTCTAAATATTCACGACACCGAAAGTCTCCTTTTAGTCGCCTCTCACGATAGGCAAGAGGTACCGTAGTTCGTATTCTAGTATCGAGCTACAGGGACTGATTTTTATCCCTGGATCGGGTACTATCGGATGTTTCTTACTCGAAATTAATAGTAGGAGGTCGGAGTCTAACATTGTGCCGATATGCCAATAAACTCATTACCTATTCCACGATGGGATGTATAACGTAACTGGTAAAACTTGACTGCGTACTATACTTCCCTGCCTACCACTTCGGGGACACACACGGCGATGTTATTTTAAAACTCAATTTTTGTTTCAGGCTTAAACGAATATCGAGAGGTCGCAATAATACGTCGTCTTCGACTAGCTCGAGGCAGTTCCCCTGCAGGGAGTGTGGTAACTATCGCAGCGCACGATATTAAATTGTCACATCACTAACTACCCTCCCAAAATACGCTTTCCCGAGCGGTGTGTGTACGAAAGCTGTTCCGTTGCGCAGGTAAGGTGTTCGGGTCGCGCAGCTCGCAGCAGATCCATGTACGCATCCACACGGGCGAGCGGCCGTACGCCTGCCGCTTCTGCTGGAAGGCATTCGCCGACGGCGGCACGCTGCGCAAACACGAGCGGATACACACAGGTCGGTTGACCATATGATCCTTTACATCTTTATTATCTGTATTTGTCACCGACGATTCGGTCGAGAGGAGCTGTTCCGTGACCGCCCGCCGCGACTCGCTTTGAGTACATGCGAGTCATACGCTTACGGACGCGAGCCACGGGCGGTGGTCGCCACTTAGCTAGCTGAAGTTCTAAAATGCAACGTCACTCTTGCATCTTCCCGACGAGGCACGCTTGAGTATACTTTCACGGTTCACCACTTACGTTTACGTCCCGCCACGGAGTAGGTGGTGATTCTATTATTAGTAGGTTCAAGTTAGTCAGTGGTAAATGGTAAAAAATCAATAGTAGCCGGTCCGGGAATGGAACCCATGACCTCTCGATTAACAGTCGCGCTTGCAACTACTCCATCAAAGAGGAAGCCTAAGCTAAAGTACTAACGTTCAATGATTGTTGACTCGCCGATTCCATGTTCAGTCGACCTAGCCCGGTTTCTGTACTCCGTTTATGAATCGGTATAGTGATTTACTTACATACATAAGGAGTCGAATACAATGGGGGCCGTGTACCGGGGCGTGTATGTCGCAGGCGAGAAGCCGTACGCGTGCGCCGTGTGTCCGCGCGCCTTCAACCAGCGCGTGGTGCTGCGCGAGCACGTGCGCTCGCACCACTCCGCGCCCGACCGCCGCGCCAACGGTACGCCCGCAGCCCGCCCTGCGCCTTGCTGTGCTTGTGTTACTGACGCACTAGTAACTTGCATTAGTAGTAGACACTGAGTACGGTTCCGCTACTGTCGTATGAACTATTGAACGAGTATGACAAAGTTAATGATATTCATCCTAACTTCTTAGAAGCAGTATAATTTGAGATAAATATTTCTATTAAAATATCGTTCCCGATTGAAAATAAAATATAAAACAATTTATTCTATAGGGAAAATAATAAACATTATTACCCGAGTGTTTGTAGTAGAAGAGCAAAACGTTAAAATTCAAACACAATAGAGAACCAGTAACGTGCGACATCTACCGAAGCGACGAGCCGGGGGATACACGTCGTGTCATGGCAAGTGTGACTGCCACACAGCATTGCCAGCTCGCAATTTTTCCTTATTCTATACAGAAACTTGTGCCGAGACTACTGTATTCTGAATGAGTATTAAATATATACTTACGATTATTGTGAGTGTACGGTGTAAACGTACAACCTTTTTTTTTACACTGTTTGGTAAAACACGCAGTAACTATATGCAGTATGTATTCGAAAACGGAACGTACTGCACGTCGTCGTCACTAAATAATCCAGCGTACATGCACACACATTAGAGTTATAATATACTCTATCAATTTGAACCACATCTTTTTTTTAATTAGCGTATGGTGACAGTAATAGCTTGAACAGTACTTTTAAAAATAATAAAAATATTTTAAAAATTGCTTAACTAGATGAAAAAGACGATCCTTTTTTTGCATACGCTGTTACAGATGTAATTTATGTTACGCAGGTGGAAATGCATATTCGTGTGTGGTGTGCGGCAGGACATTGCATTCCAGCGCCGAGCTCGTGCAGCACCTCATCCAACACTGCGACGTCAACACGGCCATGAAGAGGCAGCCGCAGGTAGGCGAAGCTACGATCGGGCTTATTATCATTTTTGTTTGAACCAGTGTTGGTGCTATTTACTTTTACATTAATATTTGGCATCTTTCTAGATCAAGTGTTATTAAGCTTTAATTTTTCAAACGGTACAAACGTACGTACGTCTGCATCTTCAATAGCAATTTGCAACTTCGCAGAGTGGCCCGCGCAAGTACAAGCGGCGGCGAAAAATAAAGATGGAATCTCCGAGTGAGGACTGGAAGTGCACGTCGGGCGGCGCGTCGCCCGCCTCGCGCTCCGCGTCGCCCGCGTCGGTCGCGTCCGTCGCGCCGGCCGCGCGCCGCCGCCGCCGCGCGCCCGCGACCCGCCCGCGCGCGTCCCGGACGCCGCGCCCGCGCATGATCCACACGGAGGAGCCGCGCACGCGCGCCAAACAGGTACGCTGCACGTGCCATCGTTCGTTTAACTTATGTCCGACCGGAAACGAGTTAGTTACATATTCGGCTATACCTATAGCCTATGCGATCACCTGACCATCCACTACGCCACAAAAGAAGTTATAAACGTTAACATACGTCAGCCGCCTTCCAATTAGAAACGCAGTAAACGGAATGTAAAACGTGTCAAGGTAATTTACATATTCACGTAATTCATTCATACGATAAACAAACTTAATTTCGCGTTCGCGCTTTTTGAGTACCATCAATGTAGGCTCACTATTTTTTCATTACGATTTAAATGAAAACGTCTTTATAAAACACGCGTGATACAATTAAAAATAGCACGCTCTACTCGCTCGCTGTGCACCTCATCATCATCATCGGCCCATCTCAGTCCACTGCTGGACATTAGCCTCCCCAAATGTGCGCCATCGCGCCTTGTCCTCGGCCTGCCGCATCAAACACATATGTAATGAGTATTCCAAAAAGAACGCGAAAAGTACTTTACAGCTCGTCGTCGGCGGCGGCTATCGGTATGAACAACTTCCCGTTACAAGTTGACATAAATGTTGCATAAGATTCAATTCCTCGTGCCCTCAGATACGCATCCAAGTGTCGGAGTACTTCTGGAACATCCATTGTGTCTATAGTGGCTTTGCCTCGCATTGTAGGGGTTTGGGTTCCAGCCCGAGACATTCAGTCGACAATTACAAACTAGCGAACAGCATAGCGATACAAGCTACACGAAGTGTTTAAGTTTTGACTTGGTGAACCGCAAGTTAACCGCGTAACCAATAGTCTTCGTCGACGACGCTGGCATCTGTTTCAGCATCTGCATCCTAACACGTAACAGTACAGTAGTTTTTGACCCATGTACGTTGTAGATTTACTGCAGTTGTATAGTTGCGTTTTGAACGAAAGTACACGTGAGCATTGCGGCAGGGCCGGCAGAAGCGGCCGCCACGCCACCCTGCCGACGACCTGCGCGCCATCGGCGGCCGCTCGCCATCGCCGGCGCCGCGCTCGCCGTCACCGAGCGGTCGCTCACCGTCGCAGGGCGCGGGGGGCGCGGCGGGTGGCGCGGAGGGCCCGTACAAGTGCGAGATGTGCGCGCTGCAGTTTCCGCGCCGCGACATGCTGCTGCTGCACGTGCCCGTGCACATCTGAGCGGCCGCGCGCACCCGCCCCGCTATCGCTTAGCTCTGTGCTATTATATCATAACATGTGACCGTCGCATTGTACGTCCCACGAGAAAGCATGAAACATTTTTAAATCCATGTAAATATGTAATGTATACAGTAAATATCGTTTATTCTTGTTATTTATATATGAAACTCATTGGAAAAAAATATGTAATATCCGAGGTGTCGATCTGATCCGCGAGAAGTTGCTCGGTAACGGACGCGCCTTACGTCGATTAAGATTGCGTAATATCGACACGCACGCGAAGCATTTTTGTCAATAGGGAAAGTGCTACATGATTCTCGTATGTTCCGTTCCCCTGTGTCGATGTATTGTCGAGGGCGCGTCCGTGCGGAGCCATGTCACTGTCAATTCAGGTAGTTGAGGAGTTTTGTACTAGTAGTTTCTTTATGTATTGTATAATTATAAGTTTTCCTGTTGCCTTCATTTTATTACATTTTATTATTATTCTTAAATTTTAAAAGCATTTATGTGAAGTTGTGTTCGGTCTGTTAAATAAAATGTCATAATCTAAATTTCCGTGATGACTTCAAAGTATTCAAATTTCTATTTCCGATGTACAATATATGTTAATTAATTTTTTTTTATCTAATTCAATGAGTCGGAGTTACTGTCATTATGGGTGCCCTTATATCTGGTTACATGTAACAATAATTATTGATCGGGAGTGTATTTTACTGAGTAGCAA
Organism: Croniades pieria auraria; assembly: GCA_018248815.1. Lineage (NCBI taxonomy): Eukaryota > Metazoa > Arthropoda > Insecta > Lepidoptera > Hesperiidae > Croniades > Croniades pieria. The sequence goes on from DWJK01000157.1 coordinate 21,044, forward strand.
AATGGTACAATGGAAACGCAGTAATTGTTGTTATTATTGCAGAGTAGTGACGACGTGTCAAGTAATTTAACAATGTAATTTGTTACTACGCATAAGGGGCAATAATAACATGTTACATATATAAAATTGTAGTCAGGGATAACTGTGGAATAAGAGGGTACTGATTGTGTCCAGCCTGTGTAGATGTAATTTGAGCGAGAACTGTAGGTGGCCGGCCCCGGCACGGGTAAGCGTCAGAGCCGCGTGACTACAGGGCGCGGCGAGCGGCGCCCCTCTCCTCGTGCGTTATATATACGAATTGTATACATTTCTAAATGTTATTTATGTAGTGTGACAAACTCAAACAGTATCAGACTGCGCTCTTTGAACATCAAACGTTATAAAATGTTAAAGTAGAGTTCTCCATGCATGTTTAACGTTATGGAAATGTACTCAACAATTCAATTTAACGTTTTCGTCAATTCTGGTTGTGATCGTTAGACTGTAGATCCCCAAGTTAATAGAACGCCCTCCTGCGACATGTGCGAGTCGTATCAGAACGCACACGGCGTTCGTAAGTCGACGTCTTATTTCTTCTGGCTTCTTTAAATTTGGTACACAAGATATATTAATTTAACGATGAGTCGTACGGCACTCAGGAAAATTCGGTCGTCGGTCGTCAAGCATATTATTTGTAAAATATTAGGTGCCAATAAAACCAAGTGTTTAGTTAATTAACGAGTCATCTCAATAATCATAAATATTCTCGTGATTAATTTTTCTAAAACCAACTTAATTGGTGTGTTTTGTTTTTATTCTTATTTTCAGACTTCACAAACATTTTATTGAAAAATATTTCTGCACCAAAAAATTTGCTCTTGAAATTTCTTCAGATATATCTTGTATATAATTATATGTGAATTGTATAAAGAGTTTCTATTATTTGTCAGCTTCCGCCCACTTCGTACCACACCGCACGCAGGCTCTCTGCTGATTTGGAAACTTATTTGTGCGACTGTAAAACGTATGTTGTGTTAGTACATAGTATTTTGTTATATTTCTGGGTTCCACGCATAGCTCATAGCAAAGCAAATATGAAGTGAAAAATGTCAATCGACTTGATAATGAAAAAATGACTAGAATTGCCTCGCAATTAGTTATATTGCGGATGAACGATGCTCTGTCTTTCTATTTCTAAAGTAAAAAGTTCGACTTCATTACAATCCTTCATTTTTACCTCGATAGTAGGAGGAAAACAGGACGTAAGGGATACAAAATTTTCTTAAATTATAAATAATAAATCTCTCCAGAAGTAAAAAGTAAACTATGGAACTGTTCGAGGTGACAATTTATCTGTTGCAAATGAAAACAATGCTATATATTCAGTTATATTACTTGTTTTGCAATAAACTCCAACACTGTTCGGCTACGAGGTCCGACTGCTTTCACTTCGCATCTTTTTTGAGCTCCTTTATTAAACTGTACCTTTCGGATGTCGTGAGTCTCGCGCGCCACGTTTTGCTATTGGTACTGAAAAGGTACAAAGATAGGTCATTCGTGGCTTCGTGCAGTAATCTAGATGTGCTTAAGAGGAAATTATATACTTAAGTCTTGCCGTTCTATTGGGTACTGCCTTTTTTGGCTCATATACAGAGTTGAACATTATTTACATTGTGTACCGATCTGATCATATAGTTATATTTATATAAATCGATACATATAATTATATGTATAATAAATGTTATGAAATATATTTTACATAATTAGCCTAATGTTCTCATTGTATGTAGTACAATACACTCTCCAGTAAATAAAGTGCTGGGAGCTGCAATATATGTAGCAAAATAATTATTTGTAAATAAATACATGTAATTGTAAATAAACATCAGAAGGATATCGTCTGTAAAAGACAATTAGACTGATAATAATTAGTAACATTTATTGTTGCCGAGCGTAATTGAACACACCCGTTAAATAACTTTAGACCCAACAGTTACATTACTCTTAATGTTAATTTTATGACATAGCTATAACCAAATGTAAAATAATTTTTTTCATTCAGTGTAATAATAAACAGACCAATAAACAATTTTGTATTTTATGTGTAGTAATATAATTAATAATTCCCACTTTCTAATATTTTGTAAATTTATGTAAATTGTTTTAATTCATCATTCGCCTATAACCTCAACTGCCTACATACATATATAATTGTCCAATAAAAGCTTTTGAAATACACTGTGTTAAATTTATCATGAGAAAAAGTAAGAAATTTATATGACCTTAAGATTTTACCGAATACCTGCTTAATTTTCTTAAATATGTTATTAATTCTATTTTGTAATAACAGCTAATGGACGTTTTATTTGATTTTACTTAAAAACAAATTTACGAAAGTCTACAAAAGGTATGTTTTGATCATTACAAAAGGTAACTATTCCTTTGACTTATTCGCTAATGAGTAATGTGCTCCTTGAAAGATGTGCTCACTCAAAGATGAGTCTAAATATAATTCATTTAGAAACTTTTTAATTATAAATGGCATTAGAGACCTTACAACATTCAGTAAAAAAATGAAAATTAATCCTTGATGGCATCTGTCAACACTTCAATTATTTGGCGGGAAGTCAGTTTTGTGTAATTATTTTTCTTGCTATCTTTAATATATTTTATTAATACAAATAAATAATGATACGAGTATGTTCTTCCATATTTGCAGTGTGAAAGACCCTTTTATGTTTATTTAATAACCCTAAAGTAGATTGAAAGAACACTAAATATACCTACAGTGATTCTTTATCATATTGTGTATTGTAAAAAGCAATGAATGAAACACGAGTTAGTTGCAAATTTTTTAGGGATGGACAGGTCAACAATAGAAGAAAACTATTTAAAGAAGCTTTATCGCAAGCACGAGCCGGTAAAGTTTTGTATATCTTGCAAGAGGAACTAAAAGAACTGCCAAATTTGTCAAAGGATGTGAAGGCATTAAACCAGCATTACTTGAAAATGATTACATTTCACTACATCTCAAACCTAGAAGCGCTTATAGACAGTATATCGACACTTCCCGATTGGCAGAAAGTGCCGTCTACAATTATACTGGAAGATCTTAGTGAATATTGTGATAAAAATGACAAGCACAATGCTTGCGGAGTTGTAGCATTTCTTTTAGATGCAACTCACAGCTGTGCGAAGCGGTTGAAAACCAATTGCTCACTTTATATTTCAATAAACAAGGAGATTGTTGGAAGTGACTATTGTAATTTAATAACAGAAATATATAGTGAGAATTAAGCTAATAAATACATTGTACCCTCTTTTCTCTTATATGATACATTTTAAACTGAGAAACATGTACATATGTACATTTGAATATTGTAGAACCAAAGTTTAAAATATTATTGTTTTCTTCATAAGTTTTGTTTGGTACAGTATACATGGCATGAGACAAAAGAAAATTCACTTCAAGCCTAATGTAAAACTCCATTATATCTTGGCTAAATATGTTACGATTCCTCCAGTCATATTCATTCTGAATTAAAATACTGTAGCAATTAAAGGAAGGCGAAACCCTTTGCAGTTATTAACTTGTACTCTGATTACTGTAATAAGAATAATAAACAACTTAAATATGTTTACTTAATGCATGTCCCAGTTAGCACTTCATATAAATAGTTAGCAGTTTTTGTTCCATGTCTTTTAATACTACCACAAGTGTAAGATTACTTATAATTCATGCTCATGTATAGAACTCTCACAATGTTCATATACCTTGTGGTTAACAAAATTTGCTTAAGGAGTGATAACTATCAGAAAATTGCTCTGAGACGATTGTAGCAGTTCTTTAAGCCCCTAATTATGCAGTAGAGAAATCAGTTGGCTAGGTGTTTGTGTTGACTGCCATAATGGAAGATATAGTTTTCTCCAAAAACCAATTTATTCTAGGAAATATGAGTTTCAAGTTGTTTTAATTTTTACTTATGGCATTCCAACATGTGCTTCATTTTTAATTAATGTAAGTTGCCCTTTTTTTATTATTAAATGTCTCATGAGTATTCATACACATAATAACATACTAGCTCAACTCATGTGTTATTCGGGTTGGCTGATCTAGTTTGGTACCTATGCAAGAGGCCCCACACGTGGCACAGCGACTACAGAGGACTCTACCTGACGTCAGCGGTTAAGCTGTGTCATCCAGCGGGAACTCATGAAGGACCTTGTATAGGTCCAAAACTAGTTGGTCCTTTCCTTTCATCTGATATTTTCTTCTCCAATTTATATCCAAACTTATGCTTACATTCAAAATATTGGTTGATTGGTAGATGTATTTAGTGGATGCTAAAAGAATGGTCCAACTGGTGAAGAAGTAATTTGAGGGTACAGCCCAATGTAAAATTGTTGAGAATGGATCAATCAAACCCACAACAAATTTATGTGCTGACAGTTCATCGTCTGAGCTAGGTGTATGACAATAATATTATATTACAATGTCAGGTCCTTTATAGAGTATGCAGCAACCACATAATATGTACAATATAGTGAAGCAATATACAATTTTATAAATATGTTGAACAAATAAGTACTGTAGTTTCATGGTTTCAAGTGTTATATATATTTCTTAATACATTCTTTATCCAGAATCACTTTATATACATTGTGATGTAGTATTAGTTTTGTAAAAGTACCAAGAAAATTATAGTGTTTGTGTAGCTAGGTAAGACTGTCTCATTAGCCGAGCAGTTGCAATTGCCACTGCTTACTGGGAGGTTCTGGATTCAAGTCCTGCGAGGGTACAATTGGATTTCAGATTTTCTAGTAGAAATTTCAAGTTGTGACTCGGAGACTGGATCTGTGTCGGGTGTTTGACACCTATTCCATTGTGGGAAATAAACATAATTGGTAAAAAGAGAGAGTGTACTATACTCCTGCCTGTCCCTTCGGTGATTACAGATGTGAAGTTAAGTTACACTAGTGTAGATAAGTAAGAAGTAACTTTGCTGTTTGCCTTATCTATAGTTACAGGAATTTGTACAACAATGAAGATGTGTGTGAAGTTGGATGGTGATGCTTAGCTTGTTCTGTTTGACTGCTAATAGTTTATTGCAATAATTTCTCTTTCTGTAACATACAGATAGATTTACCTCAAAACTGTATAACTAGTGGCAGACCCCAATACTAAACCTAATGGGTGCAGATTTGGTAACGCCCCCCAATTATGTTTGTTTGAAAAGCATGAATAGTACATTTTCATGAAATTATCTATATAATTCAGAAATTCAGTCATTATTCAGTCAGTATTTATTCATTATATACATCATTTATTAGTTGATATTTACCTGTCATCTTTTCACAGGCAGCTTAATTTTGATGCGACGATTGTGTGTGAAGTGTCTAAAAATACATTTTTGGCCACTGTAGGCAATGTGACTTCCTAGCTAAATGGGTATGAAATATAATACTACTACTAAATTCCCCATTGGTACCGCTAGTACCTCAGTAGTGGCCACAATGACTGAGCAGCGCCACAACTCTATGAGTAGTAGTAGGCAAAGAAAAAAAAAATTTATACACAAACAGAAACTAACCAGGCCACCCTGAACACGTATGTGAGCTAAGCTGGTATATATGTAAATGACATCTAGAAATTTCAAAAAAATATATAAATTGAAGTATCACAACACAGCTAAAATGTTTGTGTTAGTATTAGGGAATGTATTTATATATAAAAATAAAATTTGTGATGTAGATTCAAGCTCATTGGCAAATAATTATGGCTGTTCAGTAATCCAACAATTAACATTTATTTACAGAATAACCAATACACAGACATGAGGAATGGACAAAATGATGCGTTTCACATTTCAAGTACATATTACATCAGATCATCTGAATTTCAACACTATATAGAGTAAGAAAAATACAAAGATCGAGAACAGAAATAAATAGAAAATGTAGTAGTTGTGATTCCCTTTACCCAGTTTAAGAACTCTACTCATCGTTTTCCCAAGGAAACCTGAACTTCTGTCAACATCATCGTCCAGTCCGCGCAAAATCTTATCTTGAT
>DWJK01000158.1:0-27060 GCA_018248815.1 Croniades pieria auraria
AACGCACTTTTGTAAAGAGGTGCGCGCCATGGATTTGAACCCAGCACCCCCGAGTGAGAGGCTGAATTCTTAACCACCAGGCTATCACTGCTTTATATATTTTAAAATAACGTCACAATATATTGTATGTACAGGCCTACTATCGGGTATATCCACGAAGAGCGTCGTCGATCTATGATTCACCATGATTGTCAGTAACTACATATGTCATTCGCTTTAGTAAAAATAATCACTGACGAACAGAATGACAAATACATTTACATGTATCCATTCCTTTTACTGATGTTACTGTTTTTTATTGAACATTTGTTTCAGGTAAATTCTCTAAAATGTTATTTAATAATTATGTACAAATCTACAGATATTGATGTAGTGTGGAAACAGTCTATGGTTTTATTGAAATTAATATATTGTTCATAATTGTTAATAAGTATAGTATAAGAGAAATGTTAAACGTGTTAATAAAATTTCATATATTTTATCTACCGCTAAATAATGCTTAACATTATTTATTATTAATCAAGACCTGCATATAACATACAGACAAAAATGTACTATACGTATATATGTATACTAATACAGCTGCCTACATTGACTGCCTCGTTGGTAGACTGGTTGCAAACGCGACTGCTGATCGGGTGGTCCTGGGTTCAATTCCCGGGTCGGGTACTATTGGATTTTCCTTATTCAGAATTTCTAGTAGTGATTCTGAGTCTGGATCCGTGCCCAGTGCAATATGCTCACCACTTATTCCATGGGACTTAAACGTAACTGATGAAACGTGGGAATGGACTATACTCCTCTGCCTACCCCTCGGAGAATACAGGCGTGATGTTACGTATAATTATACCGATTTTCAGTTATTTTTTCTTCGCCCATTTTACAATTGGACAGCTCTTGAATGGTATGTAGAGTCCGCGGCGAAAACGAATATCTCATCTCAATAGTACATCAGCGCGGTATGGTCCAAAATATTCGATAACGTCCCTCAATAAAAGTGTACAAACACGCTGATTATACGAAGCGCGATATTGATGTGACTATTTCCGATTTGCCTGCTGTAATACCCGACCGCAAAAGATAATGAATACTTAGATTAATTAAACACAAATGGGATATCAACGGGAAAAGATGACAACATCAGTGAGGTTATAAGGAAACAAACAAAATACTTTAGTTTTATTTTTACTACGTCTACAGCGATTATTTTCAATTTTACTATAAATAGCACAATTTTACATCATATTTTACATCACAACCAAATTTTCGCGCGCAAATAAACGGACCTGAATAATAACACATATGATATAATTTCATTTCAACAAACTTTAGTCAAAAGGTGTTAAAAATTAACTGTGTAACAATTACTTAAACTTTTATAGGTTATTTGTTGGTAAATTAAAAGAAATCTAGGTAGTTTTTCCGCCAAATATTTAAAGCACTCATTCGAAGTATAATTAGGTATTATGCGCAACCGTAAATTTATTTTAACTGAAATTTCTGTATCGTAAAAAATTTTGGCTACCTATACATTTTTTTGTGTATAGAAGTACAAAGGTCCAGGAAAAAATATCACTAAAGATAACACTGTTAAACACATTAATGAGTAAATACTTAACCTTGGGTGTTGCGTCAAATGTATTTACATTATGCAGTTTACGTCTACCGAACATACATATTTTCAACACTATTCGTATGAAAACACAGCTAGTGTCTGAATCTTCTTGTTCATATACGCGAACGTAGAATTTGGCGGGAGTCGTGCGAAGTTACTAATGTATAAAAACCTATATACTTGAATACATATAAAAACTTTTCCTCTTTTCTTTATGATAGTTTATTAGTTAGACTACCTACTTTCATTTCCAACTGAGGGTAGGCGCAATTGCAGGTACTGGAATATACATTTATCAGTATTTTACGGCTGACCACCGCCTGGCGACAACTTTATTTACCCACCTCTCTTTTATTAACGACATTGTAGCATAATGTACGCTTATGGAAATTTTATAACAACAATAAAATTTATGTTTATTACATGTTGTGGCTTTCAAACAAGTAATATAAGCCTGCAGCGGGCCTCAAGCGTGTTACTGGTAATAAACAAAATAAACTAATGTTTTAGCAAATATTTACACGCTGTTTACAAATGAGTCATTGTTACAACAGCGTGATAACAATGATAGGCAATAAAAAAAACTATATTTTTAATTAAGGACCTGCTGTACGTTGTCTATCAACAATGTATAATCTGTAGCGTCAGAATCCAATGCAGCATATCTTTGCATGATATATAGCTTCTTTAGTGTTCAGGGAGTTGAAATTATCCAGCCGAGCATAAATTAAATGTTTTTGTTAATTTGGATTGTGGTTCTGCTGATAGGTATAACCAGATTTAAACCGGACTCTCGCAAAAATTGCTTGATACTGCCAACTCACAAACTTCAAACTTAGCTACACGTAAATGGACTTTAGCTAATTGAAGTGTACCTAGCTACTTTTGTAAAGTTCTGATCGTTTTGACGGACGATTTGATCGTAATCGTCACGAGAGGAGGTACATTGTAGTCAATAATATTGAAACAAATGGATCGGGGTTAGCAAACACGGCCGGTGGCGCTGCCGCCGTCGATAACGGATAGGATATGCCTATTGTCACAGTTTGTTATTGTTAACGTTCTCGGAACTGATAAGGGATAATCGACTTTGTAACGACAATACGATCCCACTGATATTGTTGCTCTAAACACGTACCTCAAGCGAACTTGTAACATGTAGCTACTTATTCCCTTTACGTTATTTATTATTGTGTGATTTCCAGACACGTTGTAATATTGTACCGTGGAATGAAATGCTTCCTCGTCGAGAGTTTTTCCAGTCATTTTAACTTCGTTCCACATCGTCATAAGAGATCCGTTAGAATCGTATAGATCCGTTTGAATTATTTGTAATTCTTACAGATTAGGTACTTTTTATTGTCCTTTTTTAAATAGGAAAAAATACTGGTTGCGGACGAACATTAAGCGGACGTTTAAAGAGGTTTTGTTGTCAAGCAAAGCAAGGTTTTGTTATCAGTTAGGACAGGTTCGGTTCGAGCTAGAGGTTAGGTTATCGTAGCTGAAGCAATGTTAAGTGAGAGCTTTGCAACGTAACTTAGGCGGCGTGTTCGATGAGGGTGACGTGACGTGTGGTGCACGCAGATGGCGTGCTGGAGGCGTACGAGGAAGGCCGCGAGTGCGTCAACTGCGGTGCTAACAACACGCCGCTGTGGCGCCGCGACTCCACCGGCCACTACCTCTGCAACGCGTGCGGGCTCTACCACAAGATCAACGGTGTCAACCGCCCCCTCGTCAAGCCCAGCAAGCGGCTGGTAAGTCATACCAACCCCTACAATAACGTTCTCTTTGCAAACAGGTGCGGACGCCGAGCTCCTCACCCGCTTCTATAAGGACGGCTCCGTGCAGAGATGGATGAGTGTCGAGGGCATGGCCAGGGGCATGAAGAAGGTGAGTCGGTGGCGTGTAGACTAGTGCATGCATGCCCCAACCGCCTCCACCTCGCACGTTCCTTTATTAATCTCTTTCGTGGCTTCCAAGGCTAGGGTACTACACGCTACCGCTCCCACTCGGTCGCTAAGCTCCTTCGGCACCGATTCGCGTTTCTTGGCTGTGCTCCCTCGTCTCGGTGTCTGAGATGACCCATCGCCCGCTGCGAGCGAGATCGCGAACGATCGCTCGCTCAGTTGCGGCTCGGGACGTGTTCAGATCGCGGAGTACCCGCGATGCGGACGAGTTTGAACCTTGCGCGCTCGCAGCGGGGAGTCGCGAGTCGGCGATGGGCTATCTCGGAGACACGTCGCATGAATATGTATTTTATAGCGGCAGGTAGCATCGTCCAATGGCGCGCGGCCCCGCCCGCCGGTAGCGACACTAGCGACCTCCATTGGACAATGGTACGCGCTGTACCGTCGCGAGCATGCGCATAAATACATCTTGTGCGTTATCGGCAACGTGTTGTTAGAATAGTTAACATGGTGACGGAAATTCGCTTATCGGTCTGTACATTTGCATATCACGATGTCCGCTATTTACTTCACTTAATTGCGGGCAATTTTCGCACTACCACTTTTATTACATCTTTTTAAAATAATTTGCTCTCCTTTCGAAGTTGTTTCTGATTTAAATTTTACAATGATTCAATAATATTATCTCATATATGTATTATTTACATGATTGGAAGTTAGAACAATAAATTAGTCAACGCTTTAATGAAAAACCACATTCGTTGACGTTCATATCCTGCGTCATTTCGATGAGGATTCGCTACATTGTTCTCAATATATAAAATGTTTACCTATTTACAATGAGAATATGAATCTGTTCACAATGTCTATTAAATATTTTAGAAAGTATCTAAACTTCTATCTCGGTCTTCGATCAAAAGTACCTCTAATAACCTTTACCTCTAAACCAAAATGAACAAAAATTTGTTGATAGGTACATTGTCTGAAAAAATTCAAGTAAAATGTTTTTGTAAAATTGCTATGTAAAGATTGTAAATATTTACAAAAAACATCCCGAAATTCAAGACTAAAATATTATGAACTGTGGATGGTATAAAAATATTTTGTAGAGAACAAAATCATTCATCATGTTATCGTAGATTTGGGGCGCGTGTAGATAAAAACAATAAAAGACAATTACTAGCCTCTTACCAAAATACTTAGGAGCGTCGTGTTCTTCGTAACAGCATCTGCTTGTCAATTCTTCTAGTATGGCCAAAACTTTTCTTCCTTCTGTGGATCTTTACAGCTGTCTAAAAACATTAATGTCTTTCGATTATATCCTATTTTAGGTAATACTAGTGTCTTTCTACTAGATATGCATGCGTGATGTATTCTACTTATCTATAGAATAAGCATGCCTCGTTTGATACCAGTGTCACGACGTATTGTCACCTGTTGACTCCAATTTTATACTATATGTGATGAAGTTTATAAAGCCACGCTTGTGTTGAGGACGTTCGAGACGGTATCAATTGTAATCAAGTTGACGGTAACGTCGATATTATCAGGGTGACGGTAACATTTACGTTGTCACATTGACGGTAACGGTAACGACATGTCGACGGTAACGTTATCACTTTGACAGTAAAATTAACATTTTCATAGTGACGATAACGCTAACGTTGTTACGTCGATGTTAACATTAACATTATTATGGCGACGGTAACATTAAAGTTGTCACGTCGATGGTAACGCCGTCACGTCGGCGGTAACGTCGTGACGTGACGGTAACGGTAAGGTCGGTGTTGCAGTCGGCGGCGCGGCGGCATGGCCAGAGCTGCACCAACTGCGGCTCCCGCAACACCACGCTGTGGCGCCGGAACAACGACGGCGAGCCCGTGTGCAACGCGTGTGGACTCTACTACAAGCTGCACGGCATCAATCGGTAACACAATACACATATTTCGATCACTATTACAATTCATCATGATCGGTCTGTTTCAGTCCTCTGCTGATTGTAGTTCTCCCTTGAGAGATTCTTGCCTCCATCAAATTTAATTTAGATTTCACCGTTATCGAATTTAGTATACTCACAGGATATGAGATGGGTGTCGTTGAGAGTCGATTCTAGAGCGTTGGTCAGCTGTTCAAGACTAGACCTCACAGACCGACTCCTTAGTAGACTCGGCAGTTCCTAGGAGGGTTCCCTATCACAGTACTTAACTCCCTATTATTTAGTATAACAATTTTTGAAATAACTTTTACTGTCTCTTAATTACGAACTATTTTGACTATGTTAGGTTATTAATAGGGATACTAAAATACATCTCTAGTATTCCTGTAGTCCATCGCGTAACACTATGTTATAATTTCAATATAATATTTATTCGTTTCAGACCACTAGCTATGAGGAAAGATGGCATCCAAACAAGAAAGCGCAAGCCTAAGAAATCAGCCAATGGCGCGAAACCCAATCAGGAGTCCAGCAAAAAAGATGACCACAGCTCGCCTGGGATAGACGGTACGTTCTCGACTAAGTACATTAGATACCTTCAAGCATTGTTTTTCTATCATTAAATATAAATAAAACATTTTTCATTTGACACAGATGAAAGTTTAATTAAGACTGATGTCACTTGGAAATATAACCAACCCTATCAACACGACAATCACTTGAACCACTGATTTTGTTTCATTCATTAAGCAACATTTAAAAAAATGATCAATTTATTATTTATTTTCATGGTAAAAAACTTGAGATATAAATAATGTCGGTAGTGCTACTTTAATGTAGTTATTGATGAATTTAAAATAATAAAATCGTCCAGTTCAATCCACAAAAGGACTCACACACACGTGCGCTGAACAAGCCCGTTAAGATGAGTTAGAAATCTTAAAATTCGTAAGAATTTACTTACAAATAGCGTGTTTCCGCAATATAATTTACAGAAAGCAAACCGAGCATAGCCGAGGTGCCTTTACCACTGACGTCCTCAATGAGCCACGCGGGCAAGCCGTCGCGCGAGCCGCACATGGCCACGGCTAACGGACCTCAGTACCCCATCAGCTCATCGAGTGTAAGCGGGGTGGGGGTAGGCGGCGGCAACAGCTTCCTCTCCAACCCGTCGCTGTTCAACATCAAGAGCGAGCCCAGCGCGGCCGCGGGCTACGAAGGATATGCACCCCACTCGGCCGCAGCGCCCTACCACTCGCATCAGCATTATCTACACGCACTGCAGGTATCATCCTCTTAATTGACTTGGATTGCGTAAATCCCGAAGCGTCTAGTCTTGTTGATGTATTCAATTTGACCAAGTCTCAACACTAAGCTCATATTGGATTGTTATATAAGATTGGATTGGAATAGCAGGATCATAAATATCTAGTAGTACTGTTCTATTTGCCTATGCTTGAACACTGAGCTCATAATGGATTGTTATATAAGATTGGATTGAAATAGCAGGATCATAAGTATCTAGTAGTACTGTTCTTTTTGCCTATGCTTGAAAACTGAGCTCATATTGGATTGCAGTTGTACATAAGACTGCATGTAAATGATAATTGGCTCTACTGACCTTCCATTTTAATGCGACTTTTAGAATATTTCCACAATTTTAGATCAAACCTAGATTCTTAGTAAAATATTTTGAACTAGCAAAATTAGTAGAACACTTTTTAAAGTAGACTGTAGCGTAATAGAACAGTTCTATAGAAAAGGACTGGGATGAGAATAGATAATCAAAAATATTAGTTATCTGTGGATTCAAGCGCGACTGCGGATCACAAGGTCCTTGGGATTTTTGTTATTTAGAATTTTTAATTGAGACTCGGAATCTGGATCTGTGCTCGGTGTATGGCAATAGGCTCACCATCTATTCCATGGGACGTTAACATAACTGGTGAAACGTGGGAGTGCACTACACTCCTTTGGCTACCCCTTCGGAGATTACGGGCGTGATGTTACGTTTTTTGGCGTCATTCTCAACTTTAGAATTATTTCTGTATTCTGCAATAAAATATAAATATGTTTTCAGTATGGACTGAGCAACGGCGACGAGGAAGAAGGCAGTGGCTTCCTGCATCAGCGCAACGTGACGGCTCACGCTAAGCTCATGGCATCCACGTAGCACCCACCCTGGGTCCTCCGACAGGCTCCACGATGCTACGCTGGTTACGATCCTATTCCAGCGTCCACTCCTAAGACTTCACCCGGCGAGTACCGAAGCGCTCTGAATAGTGAAGTCACTTCTATAACTAGGAACTTTAAATGAAGCCTTTATGATGGTTTAATGGTGTTCAGTCCTATTTAACTTATTAAGTTTCATATAACAACAAACAATATGTGGGAGATAAAATCAGGAAATATTGTGATTTTAAAAAATAGTGGCCTAAAATGTTGCCATGCCATTTTCTGTTTAATACAAATGTGAAATATCAATCAGTCATTATAGTGATGAGTGCACAGATTATATAAAAACGTTAAGTAATTCAGCCGCGTCAAACCAGCTAGTCAGTAAGGATCTTCACTTGACTCTCAGCGGCGAAAAGCTTGTAGGTATTAAAATATATATAAAGAGTATAGAGGTTTTGGAGCCACGAATGCACGTGGACCCGACTAGTATGTAAAGTTCCGGCGTTGCCGTAACTGTAGGACCTCGAGGACAATACAGGAGGATATTGTTAACGCACCAAAATGTCCGGCCTCGATAGTTATTGTAATAATCATTCGATGTATTTTATTGATATGCGGATTAGCTGTTTGAGGTCGCTCTATGGACGATGCTGGTTGCCTGTAACTGACACCTGGATCGATCCGTTCATCCTATCTCCGCCAATCCGCACTGGAGTAGCGTGGTGAAGTACACCCCACGCGCTTTCAGTTGCAGAACTGATCCATGGTATATGGAGTATTTAAAAAGGCTTGCCAATCTGTGGTAATACCAGGAATGACACTCGATCTCCGAGTACCCGTTTTGCAGCACAGGTCCAAGGTAGGTAGTTCTACATATGCTAATTATGCCTACTCGTGTAAATATTTACATACATTTGGTATGTATCGACTGAATAGTTGTCGGTTTTTGTATGATAATGTGTTATAGCTAAATTTTAATTCGCCATAGCTTCACTATTAACTAATGAATTTAATATAGATAAGTATTGTTAGTTCTGTCACGTGAGATATTGTAATGTAGATGAATTGTTTCTCGTCTAGAGTTATATGAAAAGTTCCTTCGCTGTTGTATTCATTGTTAACTGATAGATTTCGATAAAGCATAGATATACAGTATTTTGTATGCACTAGAAATGTTTTTAAGTGATTTGATGAAGGCTGTATTGGGAACTGCTGATCTTGCGGCAGTGTTCGCGCAATGTGGGGATGCTGTATGAGGCGTCACAGGTAATATCCGTTCTAGCGGGCAAGCCATTTCCTCCCTTCACCTTATTTTGTCCCTTCAGGTTCCTTATAGATACCTACTTCATGTATCCATATGAAGTGTACAAATTGTTCCTTTTCAGTTTTTCTTCACCTCTTTTATTAAGGGAATTTAGCCCTGAATTGTCATGGTACATTGAAGTGGTAACACCCTCCCAGATCCTTTAAAAACTTAATCACCACAGAAATAAAAATGCATATTGACTAATTCCATTTTCAAACCAAATCCTGTCCGTCTCCTCATATTCTGCTATTAAAAATTACGTGTAAATCAGCCCAATTTTATAAGGGTTCGTACAAGTTATGACGTAATATTTTAACATTATATATATAGAATAATATGAAAATGGTACCTTAAAACCAGGATTCCATGGTCTCGTGCAGTCGCATTGCTACAGATGTGACTACCTAAGTAATAATTGTTTCACAAGAGGACTAGTTTAATTAAATAAATATTAGTTTAATTAAATAAATGGCATTTATGATAGCTGTAAATAGTAGATAGAGTTAATGAGAAATATATTCATTTTATTGTAACAACTTACAGATCTGATAAATCGATCTCTATTTGTACATCGGTCGCAATGATTAAACACGATACTGTACAGTCCTGTAATGTTACTATGAAATACATATCTGAGCACAGTATACGACTTTATTATTTAGTACACAGGCCCTAATAATCGACCCATTTGTCATTCCACTGTTGGAATATGGGTCTCCTCTCATATTGAGAGGGTTATGGCCATAGTCTGCCATGCTGGCCAAGTGCGGGTTGGCAGACTTCACACATCTCAGATTTTTTTTTTTTTCAAATTCTAGGATGCGCAGGTTTCGTGACGATGTTTTCCTTCACCGGTAGCAAGTGATATTTAAATTTAAATCGCACTTTTGTAAAAAGGTGCGCGCCATGGATTTGAACCCAGCACCCCCGTAGTGTGAGGCTGAATTGTTAACCACTAGACTATCACTGCTACCTAATTGATTGATGCTTGGGTATTATTATTCAGTTAAGTTTCCAAATGTGAAGTCCGGTGATAAACTGCAGAACAAATTGTAAGTATTTATTATATTATATATTGGAATATTTCCATGGAGTCAATTTAAACCCAAACCAGACTCGAAGAGAGCATGTGCCATGGTAACCTTAACCTTAATATAACCTTACAATACCTTACAAAGCTTTAATACATCCTTATTTTTTACAGAATAAATGCTCGTGGTCTTCACATTATTAATAATCCTGGCTGAAAATTGAACCAACGAAACTCAGCTCAGCAGTCAGGATCAGAAGTCACTGGACCAAGGGCCAATGTTTTAAAAAATGTTATTCCACAGGCTCGAGGGTGGTAATCGCTTATGGACATTTACAAGAGAAGAGTACTAGTTCTGAAGTATTTATAGTGCCTGCTTAGCGGCGTCCAGCAACGCGTCTCCAGTGAGACGATAGTAACACCAGCTTTCCGAGCTCGTCAAGTTAACAGCCCCCTTGCCTTCGTAGAACGATTTAGCATCATTCCACTCTAACACGTGGAAATCCAAGCGAGAGCAGCCTGAAGATGTGGCTTCCTAAAATTAAAAATAATAAATGATTCGGTTACATTCGTTTACATTCGGTTACATTGACTG
The DNA here is from genome assembly GCA_018248815.1 of Croniades pieria auraria. Lineage (NCBI taxonomy): Eukaryota > Metazoa > Arthropoda > Insecta > Lepidoptera > Hesperiidae > Croniades > Croniades pieria. The sequence continues at coordinate 10,568 of DWJK01000158.1, forward strand.
TTGAAAATAGAATAAGTTCTTTTCACTTTCAAATAGATTAGTCTGAGCTTCTAAACCACTACAATCAACTGAACCTCATGGAAGAGAACTCTGTATTTTTCTTAAATTAACTCGGAGTCTGGATCAGTGCCCAGTGTATGACAATAGGCGCACCACCTATTCCATGGGACTTAAACGTAACTGGTGTAACATGGGAGTGTAAACTCCCCTGTCTACCCCTTCGGGGATTAGAGGCGTGATGTTACATATCCCCTTTTATATCATAACTTTATTTTACCTATTTCAAACAGTGATATTATTAAGTGAATAATCCCACAATAGGTTGTCAGTGGATCGCTTCTTCATCGACTTTTACGTAACATTTTAAATTCATATAAGAATAGAAAATCTATATAAATAATGTTGCTATACTATGCTATGTAATTGAACACAGTGATAAGACAAAGAGCGTGAATAACGACAAATTGGCGTGCTAGAATACATATATTCAATTTAATTAAAAATTATCTATCAAACGACGTTTCTTATCGTTAGTTTTAAAAAATATACAAAAAATACATGTTGTAAGTGTAATACGATAATAATTATCTGTGCTATAAATATGCCAATATCTTACCTCGACATGGCAACATTTTGACAGTTTGTAAAGTTAACCTACCTTGTAACGAATGATATTGAACTGCGATACTTTTTTTTCAATAATGAAACTCGTAAATTGTTCTACATTAAACAGAATCAAGTATTTATCCATCAGTATAACTAGTTAAACGTATGATAAACCTTGTAATTAGAACAAATCGCCTATTAAATTTTACACACTTAGATATATGTTTGCATTACAATATCACCATTTATGCCTTATGACGGCTTTATTGGACTAGAGGTAGCTAAAGGGACTGGGCGAGAGAACCTGGGTTCGCACCCAGTATGTTGACTAAAAGTCGCAAACGCAACTGCTAGGCGAAAAGTCCTGGGGTGAATCTCCGGGTTAACTAAATTATTAGAGTTTTTCTAACTCGAAGGGTTTTTAGCATATAAAATAAATACTATTCAAAAATTAAAATAATGATTTCACTCATACTAATGACCATAGTATGAGTGTGGACACTGCACACAACTTAAAATATATTAAACATAAGAAAATTTTAGCAGGATTTAAAAAAAATTTATTACCTGTAATGTTAACATGTATCTGCGAAATTCTTTTGCTGAATATTATTGAATAAAATAATAACCTTAGCAACAGCATTAAAAAGCTTGTCGCCGATGCCCCGACGCCGCTCGCTGGCCTTCACGTACAAGTCTTCAAGCATCATGGCACGACCCTCCCATGTGGAATATGTGAGGAAGTACAGAGCATAGCCCACTATTGAATTCTCCCTGCTTTCTGGATATGAAGCCACCATACATTTGAAAGCCGGTGGAGTGGATTCGAATCCATCACGTTGGAGAACTGTAAAGTATAGTTTTTTAGCCTTTGTTTATTTTTATACAAGAAGTATTGTCTCAATCCTGAATTTTTTTACTCAGATTGGAAAGGCAGACCTTAGAAGCCTTGTTAAGTATCATGTAACATTGTTACCATCAACCCATTTATTATTCCACTGTTGGAACATGGGTCTACAGTGATATTGAGAGGGTTAAGGCCACAGTCTGCCACACTGGCCAAGTGCAGGTTGGCACACTTCACGCGCCTTAGATTTTTTTTTTATAAATTCTAAGATGTGCAAGTTTCCTCACAATGCTTTTCTTCACCGTTAGCAAATGTCATATAAATGTAAAACACACTTTTGTAAAGAGGTGCGTGCCATGGATTTGAATCCAGCACCCTCAGAGTGAGACGCTAAATTCTTAACCACTAGGCTCTCACTGCTTTTTTAAAACCAATACCTATTTTCTCATAACTGCATATGTGTTATAAATATTGTATTCATTTGTATTGTGTACTTGGCAATGGACACTAAGACATACTCCTGTGCACACAAACTGTGAAGACTTGAAGACTAATTTGAAAACAAGAAAAGTTACATACACATTTCTAATTCAATAGCAAAGTGGTACTTTGCTTTTATTCATGTCTGTCAAATATAAGGCTATGTTTGAAGCTTTTAGCATAGTTGCATCTAGCCGACAGCAAAACTCTAGTTAGTTACTCATTTAAATTCATAGTACTGTATTTTTTTTACAATGTTCTTTAAAATATAATTGGATTATAGGTCAGAATTTAAAAATAATATTGAAGACAAAATGTAACAGAAAAAAACACCTGTTGCATTTATTTTGGGTCCATCTGGCATTTTTTCAAAATCAGCTAACTCCTGAAATAAAAGATTTTTCTTAAGGAATAATTAATGAACTGATATTTCTGATGTATTTTTTTAAAATAAATGGTATTTGGTTCAGGAGTCAGCCATAAAATGAGTCTTATTTACCACTTTTTTATAATTCTAAATATCCTGAGATAATAACAGACAACATATGTATGTCTATTTACACCATCTTAGGAAAGTTATTGTATAGCTCAATATAAACCAAATACCAGTAATGACCACAAACTAGCATTTCCAAAATGTTAGTTTCGTACAACTTAGTTTAGAAAAATATATTTACTAATTTACTTTTGAGAAATATATTTACTAATTTAGGATAGTATGATAAATGCCAATATACTCCAGTAAATTCACTTCAATGAACTTCAAAAATTCATGTTCTAATTTTTTAAATTCACAAAAAGTTAAGTACGAATTGTTGGGATTGGGACTCAGTTATGTAATGTTCACACAATAAAAAATAAAATACTGTAAAATTTAGCTGATAGTCCGGAGATTTTCAGAATAATAGTAAACTATAATTCTGGTAACTAAAATAGAAAGGATAATAGAAAGTAGCATGTTAGTTATTACTATTTTTATTTTAAGACAAGGCAAAGGGTACTTTCATACAGAAACTAAGCATTCGATACAATAACGACTTTAAAGTATTATGCAATGTTAATAACAAACGCAAGAAATTGCCCTTTTAATTATAAAAAAAATATATATTTGAATATCTTTAAAAGTTCCTTACTTGAATTAGGGCTGCTACGGCCACCATGTCTTCTTTCTTTGCAGGACGAATCGTAAAATGGCTGTGATCCATTTTTAAAAAGAAATTAAAAATATGACTTGAAGACAAAGACAATTTTTATTGTCACAACCTTTCACGGTTACTAGATTGTTGGACTGGCGATTCGTTATCAGTTAATTATCACAAGCAGCAAAGAAAAAACGAACACTGGCTATCAGATACAATATCATATTATATCCAATGATAATTCATAATATGTCAAAGTAATGGACGTCATTTTCTTGTCACTGTGACGTTAGAGTATCATGCGTATAATGGAACAGTAATTCTCGATATTCAGCAAACAAATTATTTCAGATATAAATATTTTGCAAGAACCTGCCTTCTGTAATTGTAAAAGTAAAGCTTTATAAAATATATTGGTGTGGTGTAAATAGACCTACACTAACCAAGTTTAAATAGTGAGTACTGCAGTTAATAAATTGGCAATTTAAAGGCTTTTTGTTTTAATTTTAGTTGCGTTTAACTGTCAATTCCATTAACAATTGCATTTATACAGGAAGGGCTATTTAATAACAACATTTTATGACGAAAAGGGCCATTTATAAACTGTGATTTGTAAAATCATGACTGTAATTCTAACCTGACATCATATTGAGATCCCAAAATGGTTTTCCTCATCATCATCATGTCATCGTTCCACTGTTGGACATGTCCTTTTACAATGGCTTTCCTACGTAGAGACTATGGTAGTCAATAAAAACATTTAAACTCATCCCATTTAATATTAGATCCTAAGTCATTATTTTCAGTAGCCAACCTATGATTTTAATCTGTTTAATTTTTCCAACACTAGCACTCTATATATTGGCGATTTGATCTTGACCCACGATGAACATATTTCTACTCTACGCTGGCGTCTAAGAAGAGCATCTAAGTTATACCCAGGGTCACAAAATAAGTCATGTTTCTGACATCACCACTATGTGAGCCTTTATACGTTGAACACCTGCATGGCTATGTTACTGTACTAATGACGATGAAAACTGAAGCTAGTTAAAAATATCGATGTTTTAACAGGAAGAGGCAAGATGTCGCAGCGCCTGTCAAAATTTAAAAGCAATTTTTTGTGAATAAATGTTATAGTTGACGAATTATACATATCTAATATTCTGGCCTGTATTATTTACGTGCTGCTAAAAATAAAGACTGTCTACTTAAAATAAAGCTGTATTATTTGTGCAAGACTCCAAAGAATCACATATTGCAAAACATTGTATGAGTTTCGATCAGTGATTTTATTTGTTGGATGTATCAGAGGTGAGCCTATTGACCTGCACCTGGCATAAATCCAGACTCCAGGGAATTCCAAATAAGGAAAACTTAGTAATACTTTGCCTGAACCTGGACTGAACTCAGTACCTCTTGCTCAATAGACATTTTTGTAAATACGACTCATAAGGCAGTCAAAAAGAAGTTATTTTTAAATAATTGTATATTTATTAGTAATGTAATAATATAGTGTAATTACTCTAGGTACATTTTACATATCCGGAGCTATCTGTCCACAGACAAAATTAACCAATTGTACAGAATCTGTATAAAAATATTGTTCAAAATGATATCAACTATACTTACATATTCACATCTTCAATAATTTTTCTCTAATTACACTAATGTGCTATATTATTACTTATCTATATTAATATGTACATTTTATGTATAACTTTTTACTATCTTTACATAACTAAACAATATGAAACAGGTGTTATTTAAATATCTAAATGTATTTTATAACTAAAAGTATTGCATTCGTTTTAGAATTGTCTGTCAAGCACTTCACAGTAATACACTGATTTGTAGTATTACATAAACGTTACTCGTCTCTTACATAACAAAAGGTGAAATCAGCGTTGTGATATTTTAGGAAACCAAATAAATAACTTTTCTCTCAGTTTTAATGATATCGGCAACATGTACATCCATCAACCTACAAGGTTAGTCTCGGATCAAAAACAATATTTGAATACCTTCATTTTTAGAAACATTTCAATGAGGTACAAAAGACCTAAGACAGTGGTTTCACAGCGAGTATCCGGAGAACGTTCCAGAAGTGGCGGGCAGGCGCCGTCAGTGCGCGAAGTCGTGCCGCGGCGCCAGCGGCGCCCACGCGCCCCACGCGCCCGCCTCCGCCGGCGCTGCGCCCGCCCACACATTCGTATTACTACATGGATCAATCCCAAATAACGTTCCCGTTCGGAGACCCGAGGCCATACTACATATTAAGTAGGTACATTTTAAAAGCCGTCCGGGTGGGAGGCGAATAAAAAGCGATTAAATTCCTATCGAGGTACAAAAGAAAATGACAAAACTCACAGATTTGGGAGCCGAGTTTGAGCGACGTCCCCGGCGAGGCTCTCGATTCTGGGCTGCGGTTGATTTTCGAGTCTCCATCTGCAAGTTATCTTTACACGTGATAATACTGTAGCGATCATCGCGAGCGCTCCGAGTGCGGTTCGGTGTTAACGGGTAATATAAGCGTCGCGAAAATTTAAACTATACAAGGAAGAGATGACAGCAATCGCAGACCAGGCGAGGAGGCGGCGGGCGGCTCGCGGCGCAGCGCCTGCGCCTTCAGCAGCTTACTCATGGTGTTGCGTGGCGTGGGCGGCGGCCGCTCCAGCGCGCGCCCGTGCACCGCGCTCATGTGCCGCTCCAGCAGATACCTGCGGGGGCGGTGTAGTCATCGAAACTTCGATATCCATTGCTCAAAAATAGTCATACAATTTCGGAAGGCAACTCGGCTTCAGGATACAATGAGATTTGAAATATAGCTATCGAGACTAGCAGAATGAAATATGGAGATTCAATTACTGTCGCTCGAAGCGCTCCTGGCAGAAGGCGCAGCGGAATAGACGGCGACGCGGCACGGCTGCGGCCGGCGCGGCCTCCGCGGCGCTGCCCTCGTGCGACTTGCTGTGCGCTAGCAAATTGTATCTGTAGAATGCAGATACGCATCATATTCCATTAAATAGCACACAATGTCAAATAATACTCTATTAGTGCAAGGGTATAGGCAGAGACCTCTCGGAGAAGCGCTTGCCGCAGACGGCGCACTCGTGGCGCTTCTCGCCGCTGTGGATGCGCTTGTGCCGCTTGAGGTGCGAGCGCGTCATGAGCGCCAGACCGCACACGTCGCACGAGTGCGGCTTCACGCCCGAGTGCGACAGCTTGTGCATCTTGAACGACGACGTGTGGATGAACGACTTGCCGCACAAATCGCACTGCAACCAATAAAACATTGTTTTCAAATGTAATATAACCGTAACATCACGCCTGTAATCCCCGAAAGTGTAGATACAGGAGTGCAGTACACTCCCACGTTTCACCAATGTACTGTAATATATGGAACGGAAAACTTAATATGTGACCGATCTTTAAGGCAGTTGATTAATGACTCTGCATTCTACCCACACAAGTGTTAACATAGTACATCACATTAACAAATTTAATTAACATGAACACAAATTTATTTAAATGCATAGAGAGCGGGCTATTTAACATTCCTTTAAAAAGTATATTTGAAGATAGTTTCACACTAAGTAGTTACCTGATAGTTTAGTTTTCCTGTATGTATATTATTATGCCTCTGCAAGGCTCCTTTGGACGGGAATAATTTATTACACTCCTCACATTTCCAATCACTTATTCCTGCAACACGAACATGACAATGAGCTTTGACAAAATAAACCAAAAATTGACTGCAAGAGTCGAGTACTTTCTATCTGAAGGTTTTAAATCATAAATAATGTAATATTTATATCTTGCAATAATCTATAAGTCATATAATATTATAATATTCATAGAATATTTAATGATTTCAAACTTTCTGAACTGTTTTCTAAAAGTTAGTCTTTGATACATTACACTCGCAAATTAGCGATATGTAGATTATCACAATGTGTACTACAACATAAATGTACTGAGAGTATACATAACATCACGCCTCTAATCCCCAAGGGAGTAGGCAGAGGAGTGTAGTAAGTACACTCGCACGTTTCACCAGTTACGTTTACGTTCCATGGAATAGGTGATGAGCCTATTACCATACACCGGGCACAGATCGAGACTCCAAGTCACTAACAGAAATTCTAAATTAGGAAAAACTAACACTACCCGACCCGGTATTTGAACCCAGGACATCCCGATCGGCAGTCGCGCTTGCAATCGCTCGACCAACGAGACAGAGTATGCATTATGTAGATTGTAAAATTACCTTTATGCATAGCAACATGTATGTCACAAGCCCGCTTGTGTTTGTAGTGAGCTCCACATACTTCGCAAATATAGGGGGGTTTGGAATCGTCGTGCTTCAGTTTGTGCTGTTCCAACCTCACTGGAATTTAAAACATTAACACTTGCAAATTATTTGTTTAATATGACCTTGAATGCCCCAAACATGGCTTCAGATGTCTATAGTATACCCGCGTGCCCAACTAAAAGTGAAACCTAGAGCCTGTAGGCATCTATACCGAGTAGGGTTGTATATTTAACGGTATTAATTTATTTGGGAGTATAAACATGGGACTTTTAGTAACATAAGTCCAATGAAAAATAGTGACATTTGAGATTTTATTACCTCTTTCAGTATTCCTGTAAACTGGCTATTACACCGTTCAAACTAAATACAAACAGGCCCGACAACATTGTTAACTGGTTGAAGCATGTCACAGTCACACTGCCGCTAGCAAACCATACACGTCGTTGTAACAATAATAATAAGCCTGTTTTGTCTCGAGAATCACAAAATGACCAACAAACATCCAATACATAAAATATAATTGTGAAGGTCCTAGAAAAGGACATGGGGATGATTTCTTTTTTTTTCATATTGCATTGTCATCGTCCTTGATGAGTGTGCAAAAATTCAAATTAGTCCGACATTTCCAAGTCGGTCAAAATCACCTTTCAAAGTGTTTGTTACAAACATACATAAATACAACCGAAGCTAATAAAAGTGTATTAAAAACAAATGTATATATAAAATGAAACATAAATAAAGTGTGGTATAAAAAGATACTTACATAACGAAGTGTACTTGGCGTTACACTGATCACACTGATGGACTACTTTAGCCTCCCGTTTCTTCTTACCCTCGGCCGACTTAGGCTTTGGTCCGCGCTTGACCGCCGCACCGCTCTTCTTGTACTTGCCGTTGCTTAACTCCTCAGGCATATATTCATCGTCGTCATCGAACCCGTCCTCTTCAATCTTCAACATGCCATCGAACCGGCTCACCGTCGGACTTTGAGACCTGAACATGTTATTTTGTTGAAAATTAGCAAAGTTCATAAACTTAACTACGCGAAATATTCAATATTACATATGTAATTACTATATGCATTTCGTTGTAATGTTTATATATTCTAGTTAAGATGGTCAATCATCTATATCCAGACTAATAATAAAACCGTAACTGATCGCTGTCTGTACATGGCAAATACATTTAAAAATTCATAATAAGATGCCTTTATATACGCAAAAGAACCCAAAACAATGTTTTTTTCATTTTGTCTGTATGTCTGTATGTTTATGCACGCTAATCTCAGAAGCGGCTTATACGATTTGAATGCAATTTTCAGGATTATATTGCGATGGGCTTTACTTAACATTTAGTGTTTTTTTTTTCATTTAAATCGATCAACAAATAGAGAAGTTATGTCAATTTATTTTTCAAAACTTACGAAATCTACGTGTACGAAGTCGCGGGTACAGCTATTTTTTACTTTTTTTACTCTTAGTGATCATAGTGTGATGTTCTTAAAATAGTTTTTTAATAGATTGGTCTCTAATTAACGCGGATGAAAGCGCAGGGCACAGCTAGTATTCTATGTACCACTACAGTTTGTTCAGTCTGACAAAACATTTCCCGACCAGTGAGCAAGTGATGCAGTGTGACAAAATCACTGTCAACATCAGCTGTTACTTATATGTTGCAGATGTGTGTTTAATACTCCCATACAATCAATTGGGATTTGTTAACTGGACAAATCCCTTTGTTTTTGTTGCTTTATTCTAGATTCATTCCTCTTTAAGCTTGATTTTGATATTTTTTTAGACACTGTATTATACACAAAAGTGGCAAGCACTCAAAGGATTCATATATTTACCTATGATAAAAATGCTGAAGGATTTACTTAGACAACAATGAAATTATATTTTAATTGTCTGAAAAGTCATCGTATAGAAAAGTTTTTGGTAAGCAACACCCTGAATTTTTTAATAATGATATATTTGAAAAACACATACATTGAGTCTAGGCATAATAAATAACGGTAAAAATATTTTCTCATATTTCATGTAACATTACTAATATGCAAATCTATCCAATAATATAGTTTAAAATTCTTCAACACTTCTTCAATTCTTCTTTTCAATATTTTGAAATAAGTAACAGTTTATACAATAACCGACATATGTTATGTAAATAAAATATGTAATTTACCAAACACAATGCAAGAACATCTTTTTACATTTGCTGACATTTGTTAACACCTGTCAAGTGTTAATTACAGTTATATCTCCCATTCATTCACATGCAAGAAGTGCAACAGAGAGAGCAATATATTTGACTTTTATGAGACTTTATATGAATATGAACTTACAAAAACATGCTGTCAATAAGTTTGCACCTAGAACCTTATTACATCTACTGGCAAACAAAAATGCTCTTTTTTATATCAACATGTGCTAATTCTACAAAAACAGGCAGTTTTTAATATTTTCTTGCCCATATGCATTACTGCCTTTTTTATTTCAGAATAGGGAGGGCTGATCCATTGCAGTTCCATTTTTTATACAAAATCCAACCTTGTTTAGGCCTATTTCATTACAAGGTGTGATCAAATGTGAAAACTAATTCATGTTACGATACCTGTCGGAGTCCTCCTTTTTAACAAGATTGGGCATATCAGTGGGATGGCCATGTGTGAGAAGGGCGTGGGCAGCAGCCGCCAATGAGCCACCAGAGTCCGCGCCGGCGCCGCACAGTTCACATTCCCAGCTTTCATTGTTCACGTAACTGCAACAGTGCTAAATGTTAAACAGCCATCTGTTTAAATCTATATTATTTAAATGCAACAATTCTCCAACTACTTTCTATAACTCTTAAGACTATTTTATATAGTCTTATGATAATATTTGCTATTTCTAGACTACAAAAGAATAGATTCCATTTTATTATAGGTAACACCAGTCAAGGCACATTCCAATTAGACTAATAGCAACACAGTGGCATGAAAGAACACAGACATTCCATATTCAACTTGTTTTAAACAATTTAGTAAATGAATATCTCAGGATGTCTCTGCTCATGACCATATGATCCCAAAGTATGTATGTAACATCACGCCTGTAATCCCCGAGGGGGTAGGCAGAGGAGTATGATACACTCCCATGATTCACCAGTTACATTTAAGTCCCATGGAATAGTTGGTGAGCCTATTGCCATACACTGCACATAATTCCAAACTCCGAGTCACTACTAGAAATTCTAAATTAGAAAATTCCAGTAGTACCCACCCTGGGATTTGAACCCAGGACCTCTCGATTGACAGTCGCGCTTGCAACCACTCGACCTATGAGACAGCCTGATCCGTGGATTTTAAACACAATTAAATCAACAGTCAGATTTACTAATTACTAGACCAATGGACAAGACAATTATGTTACAAGCATAATTTTCAAATTTAAGTTGTATGTAAATTTCAATATAATCCCTATTACAGATGAATTATGATACACTGATTTTTAACAATACGATAAAAATTTACAAATTTATTCAAAAAGAACATACCAAAATGTTTGATATCATGTATTACACTATATACACATGTATACAATGGATATGAGAAACATTACCTGAATGTTTCAAGATATGATATTTATCTATAAACATGTATGAAATCATGTCATAAATAATTTATACTATTAATAATGCATAACATCAATCTTTTTCAATATTATAGTGTTGGACACAGGTCTCCTGTCAGAAATGTGGAGTAGTAGTCTGGCAAGCTAGCCAGGTGTGTGTTAATGGATGATACCACATGTACAATTTGTAAAGCCAGATGTTTCATAATAAATAAAGATCAGAGAGCAGTGATAGCCTAGTGGTTAAGAATTCAGCCTGTCACTCCAGGGGTGCTGGGTTCAAAACCTTGGCACACACCTCTTTACAAAAGTGCATTCAAAATTTAAATATCACTTGCTAATGGTGAAGGAAAACATTGTGAGGAAACTTGCAAACAGTAGAATTTATGAAAAAAAATTCTAAGATGGGTGAAGTCTGCCAAACTGCACTTGGCTAGTGTGGCAGATTATGGCCTTCATCCTCTCAATATGAAAGGAGACCAATATTCCAACAGTGTGATGACAAATGGGCCGATTATTGTTTATTATTATTATTAAAGATCAGACATTGTCATGGAAATTAGAAATTAGTGGCTAATGTTTAATATTTGTGGCTGGTATAATTTAAATTAAAACTAAAATCAATTCACATGTCCAGCTTACTTCTACCACAGACGTACATCTTAAATTCTCTGTAGTATGAATCAACACTAATTAGTTGCTAAGAAAGAAATATTTGTTCATACATTTAGATTAAAAATTTATTTACTGCATACCTATCTTTGTTAGTCTTATTGCGAACTTTTTTCTTGTTTTCTGATGTTGCCTTTTTCCGCTTTTCAACTTTACGGTGTCGTTTTTTCTTGGTTAAAGCTAAGGGCTCATCCTCAGAGTCGTCCTCAGTGTGTTTTAAGTTTGAACTGACAGATTCATTCTTTACGTTTTCTAAGCTGATGGTGGAGTGGATTTCAAACAGTGGGTTTTTACTTATAATAGATTCAAATGTCTCTTTCAATTTAAGATACTCTAATTCTGCGCTTTCCAGAACATTAATCAGATCGAAGCAGCTTTTGCACAGGTATTTTGTATCGTTCTGTGTGGCGTTCAGATCAGCTTGGGTGAACTTGCAAAGGTATCTGTACAGTAAGGTCCCTGATGCAGTGTTAGTGCTGTGAATGTCGAAGCCGTCTGCGCTGCGCCCCACGCACACCATGCACTCCACTGGCTCCGGCTTCACTTTCACGTCCACTTCTTCCTTGATGCTAGCCACATTTTCATTCGTTATGAATTGACTGTCCCTTTGCGTTTCAGAGTTCATTGTACTAGTTTCGGGCATTGTCATTCGCGATACTACTTATACTCCTAAAGAATAATCAGAAATAAATAGGCGGTTGTACGAATTATAACCATTATCGAAGCTGCTAAAGCAATTTTTATTTTTATAGAAAAATAAGAAAAACAAAAACGTAAAGCGCTTCATTAGTTGACAATTCACTGAGGTGAAGTGACATTTCATTTGTTTGCTACAGATAATACTCTGACATTATGACATAGACCGTAAAAGTCCTTAAGTCAGAAGGTTTACTTAAAATTAATAAGTATACGGCCAGAATCCTATTTTCATTTTCTTTAAATATGTTACAAAACAATGCATAAGATTAACTTGACATATTTAATGGACTATTATATAAGCGCTTAAAACTTAACGCCATCTGTTAGCTAATAGGATTCTTCGTTATGAACATAAGTTCAACAAAACACTCAGAAATACTGTGCCCATAAATGCGTTTGAATAATTGTAACGCGTTAAGTGTCTCCGATTAAAAGAAATTTAAAAACAAAATGACTGCCATCTAACGGTAGCAAGTGCGACTGTTAAGCATAAGGTATCGAGCTCAATCCCCGGGACGGGGATTATTCAGTTTTTCTAACTTGAAATTCGTAGTAGTAGCTCGAAGTCTGGATTTGTGCCCGGAGGATGTTAATAGGCTCACCTCCTATTCCATGGTGGGACGTATAACGTAACTAGTAAAACGGAGAAGTGTACTACACTTCTCTGCCTTTGCCATTGGGGAAATACAGGTGTAATTTTATGCCACAGTTAGTATATGTAGTATTTTAATATTGATCACAGATACGGGGTCACTCATAAAAAACAAGATAACTGCCTCTAATGCACACGAAATCTTGCCACCATGTCTTCAAACAAATCGTTTTAACAACAATTGTTACACAATATAATTAGGCGTAGCGCCAGCGATTTTCCTGGTTTTCCATATGTATATTAGTTCTATCATTTACAATGATATCACAAAGTGTTTTTTATTCAATAATAATACACAAAACAATGTTTTCAAGGCAATAAAACACCGTATATGCATATACATAATAAGGGATAGTTGAAAGGAATACCTAATTACATAAGAACAAGTGTGACTAACCAGGTTCAGCTAATAGTTACACTGGTCGACAAAATTTTGTACCAAGAAAGGCACTTACTAATTTTGAATTACCTACCTACCCTCAGTTTAAAACCATATCTATTTTGATTCTATCTGGTCTAGTTTTCGTGTTCCAGCTGCTACCCACAAAATGAAAAATTAATCATTTTTTATTTAATTTTCACGTTTAGAGAATGTATTAATTAAATAGTTGTACTTTTTTTATGTTTTCCGAGTTAATTAATTCATAAACAATGTCAAGAAAGTGTAAAAATGACCCAGAAAAGTGTTGTTACATTTGGAGCAATATTAATTTTAAAACGCAGGGAAGAAATTTGACATGATTAGTAATAAAGATATATGAACAGTATTTTGGCTTTGCCATTGGACAACAAGATAAAGCTTGGGTATCGCGCGTCTGTTGTGTTATATGTGAAGGTGTTCTTACTAATTGGACGAAAAGATCTCGATAAATGCCTTTCGCAATTCCTATGATTTGGACGGAAACAACGAACCACCCACCTAAATGTTATTTTTATCTTACTGATACAAAAGATATGAAATCAAAACAGAAAGTGAAATTAAATATCCTGGCCAGTCCTCTACTAAAAGACCCATCCCTCATAGTGAAGTTATTGTACCAGAATCACCTCAAAGCACCGATTTACCCTCTACGCCAGTAGCAATCGAAAATGTTACTTTAGATTCCAAATTTCAAGACCCTTCTTTATAAAATGAGCTATAACTACTATCTCAAGGAAATATCAATGATTTTGATAAATGATTTCGAAATTGAGTGATTTGAAAAAATCAGCTTGGGAATGTTTTATAAAAGTGACTTCTAATTTTCTAGGAAATTATCGATTGAATGACTATAAAAGTATTGTTGCGGAGCTGTATTCTGCTTATAAAGCTTTGGGCTGTAATATGTCGTTAAAGATACATACATACAACTACATTGACACATAGACTTTTTCCCAGAAAATTTAGGCGCCTCCAGCGATGAACACGGTGAAAGATTCCATCAAGAAATTTCTAAAATAGAAAAAAGATATGATGGTAAGTAGAGTGCACATATGTTAGCCGATTACTATTGGGCATTATAATGCGACATTCCTGAAGTCAAATATAAAAGAAAATCATAAAGTTTAATTTATATTAATATTTCAATAAGACCAAATAACTTCTTTTTGTTGCAAAAAAAAAATTATCTAAAATTGATAATAATCAGATTACAAAAAAAACTAATCGTATGAGAAATATTTTATTTTTATTTCTATCTTTCTAATCCTTGTCCTAAACATAACTAGACAAAAGTTTACATGTTACATAAGAAAAGGGTTTAAGTTGACTAGTTTTATTAAAATAATCAATAAGAGCCCCAAAATTTTTTGATATTATATTCGAATAATCCTTTAAAATTTCTCTGAATTTGCGAGTGTATGACAACGTTAAATATTTACAAAAAATTCGTAAGACCAGATTAAACGTTAGTATTAACATCAACAAAAATCTAAAACTGATAGAGTCCAAGATAGAGTCAATCACCAGATAGTTAGCCCTGCTACAGTACTTAGCTTTTTACAGATAATATTTAGAGATTTATAGATATGTCTATTTTTTTATTTTAAAAGTTTTAAGTATAAGCGACCTTCCAAACGGTAATCCGCGATTTTATTTTCCGCAATAATCATTCGAAATTCTGCTATCAGAAATTAAAATTCTCGCTAAAAGGCTAACTATTGAATAGTGTACGATACATATACATATTATAAAACCTCGTTGACAATTCGTTTTTTTCATTATTACAATTATTATTACCCTTAAAAATTCTTATGTTAAAACAATAATAACATGATTAACCAAATTATTCCTAGTAATACCCTAAAAAACGATTATTTCATTCAAGAGACAAAACGCAATGTCTGCTTATTAATTAGTTAGGATATTGTGTTTACCAAGATTTCAAAGTCAGATTGTTTATACACGTAATTACGGCGCAGCAGTGAGTCGTATCAACTCACCCTCGAACCCCCGTAGCATTCGGCAGGTGAATCGCTGCCATCGCAAGCCATCCGTGTTGTGAGCGGCCAGTCACATTCAACCCGTCAACGGTTCTACTCGCCCACCCAGAGCGCAACGAGCTTGCGTTCTAGTTGTGAAATACTTTAACGTAATTTTAAATTTCGAACATTCAGTGCGCGAAACAGTTAAATTAATACGAATTGAATAATTTACGTTACCTGTGCTGTTTTGTAATCTGTGACCGTTCTATTGAATTTTGGAGGGAAATTGAGTTGTGTGAGGATTCAGTAGACATCAAAGTACATCATACCGAACGTATGTATTTTTGTTTTGTTAAAACATATTGTGATCTGTTTTTTCAATAATTAATATAGTTAATGAAACTGATAATTCGTTTTTAGGTATTATATTGCAATTAATAAAACGTTAACAGTCCAATGTTTTTCATTTCGTCAGGGATGTAATAAGGTATATACATTTAAATGTTTCTAAATATTTAATATTTATGTAAACAACAAATAAGTTTCTTGTAAATGCGTGTAACTTTACCCGTGTACATAACTAAAATATATAAATTTCGTGTATGTACATTATAAAAGATTTTAATCAATCCGTTACCGGCACAGGCACGTAAATATGCGATTGATCATTAAATTCTGCCAATTATGTTAAATTACTTGAAAAAAAAGCAATATTTTTTAAATACAAAATAATAGCGTGCGTTGGGTAGACTCAAATTTAAACGTAACGTATTTCTCCACCTACAAACAATATACTTTTAATGGTGTGTCATGGTGTGTGGTGTCTGTCTGTTCCGCTCCGGCTACCAACACCTTTATTGCACGACTTTTCATAAATGGAACTCCTCATCTCTGTTTTATAAAAGATTTCGTAATAATTCTATATAATAATATAATAATAATATAATCGACCCATTAGCATTCCACTGTTGGAATATGGGTCTCCTCTAATGTTGAGAGGGTTAAGGCCGTAGTCCGCCACGCTGGCCAAGTGCGGGTTGGCAGACTTCACACACCTTAGAATTTTTTT
>DWJK01000159.1:0-27033 GCA_018248815.1 Croniades pieria auraria
CCTATTAGGTACTTAGGGGTAGCAATACGCTGACCTGTGGCAAATTTTGTTGTCTGCACCCTATTTTATGACTCGCGTTACATAAGAAAAATTACATTATATCAGTATAGAATAAATGTAATATATCTGAATATAAATTAACAGCTTTTCTCAGAGCGACCGTATAACGAAGAGAAGAGAATATTGTCAATATGTTTAATATTGGACGATGTATGCATGTAGCAGAAATATGGTAGTTGCGCGTACATGGAAACGCTTTTCTGGAAACTATCATTCCATTAGTCGAACATCAATATTCTTGGCATAGATATAAATGGTATAGCATTAAATAGACGAATAACAACCCTCCTTCCCGGGGGTTGAGGCGTCGGTCAACAAAGCAAGTATTCCATCGGCGTACATTTTGTGCCAAATTGGAAACCGGCCAATCCATAAAAGGAATTGTACTAAGTGAAGTCATGTTTTCATTCGGTTCCAGAACATCGACGCTCTGAACGCTTGTCGAATAATTCGTACTTTGTCATAATAATGAGCATGTCTTTCATATTTGTTAGCATAGAAGAGTGCAATATTTTTTCTTCTCACATCGTGTCTTGTAACGATATATATACGTTATATCACACTGAAATTTAGTTGTTTTTTAAAATGTCCTCTACATTAATAAAAAAAAACCGACGCAATTAATCTTATTAAATTAGATGTTTTAAAAAAATTTACTCAAAGAACTCAATCTTACTATGCTGTACATAATATGTTTTTATACAATACAAGTGATTTATAAAGATGCAAAGCGTTTAGTACCGACGTAGTCTAACCTTAAATTAAACTGAGATCCTACCTGCAGAAGGGCGTTATTTACCTGCGAGGGCTAATATGGAACGCCTCTTTACTTAGTGTAGGTATCTGCTTACCTTAAGACTTATACCGAAAAACGGAGCAGTGTATATTGCCCAGTATTACCAATGATTCTAAAATAAATAGAGTAATGATTGAGATATGTTTCCTTGAAAATATAGCCCATTGTTACGTAAAGGATCAATAAAAGTTTATTTTTATTAGGGAAGAAAATACGGCTCCCTTGCTAGTAAAAATATATTGACACTTAGGGAACGCTTTCTTTTCAAGGGTACGTACTCGTAATTTTACTTTGCAATTTTTAGGTAAACATTAATATTTTGGCGCATACATTTTTACAACGAATTAGATTTTTTTATGCTAAGCAATTAAGTAGAGTTCACGTGCGTCTTACGTTAAAAAATTAGCATTATAAATTGGCTCAATACCCATAATAGTTAGTACGTTAATTATTAATTTGTTTCGTAAAATATCAAAGCGCTATATATGTATGTCCTCATTAATTCGGTTTGTGAAACAAATCTCGCGTTCCGTCCTAGCGAGCACTCCACATAAATAGGCCTCCGCTTAAACTGAGGAGTTCGAACAATATACCAATATTTAATAACAAGAATTACTCGTATATAGTGATGAAAGAATTAATATATGTATATATTAAGTTTGTAAATTTTCCATATTTACTCGTATTTAATATATTTAGCCGAATTAAATTATTTTTTTCCAATTGAATATATACATGAAAGTTGAAAATACACATTTCGTGTATCGTATTTTTTACAACAAGACAAACACATTACTGGATATTAATACTAAAGTACTGAATAGGATTGTAGTCCTATAACTTAATAAGTAATAAGGAACTGTCAATCTCCACAATGACAATAATACTTGTAACGTCTCCTTAAATACCCAATAATATTTAAAGTTGAAGATATAAGTTATTACTTTTATGTGGCTAAGTACACGTGTTTTTGTTCCCCAATAGTTCTGTTAATCACTGGCGTCTAGCCAACGTAGAGTTTGTGTGCTCCGTATTTTAATATAGCCCAGGCTGCTACTAACAAGGCTCCTTGTTGCTCTATTTTTGAAGCTTAAAGCTGCCTTGTTTTCAGCGAACACTCAACAAACAACTCTTTGAAATTTTGAAAGTAGAGACGGTAGAGCTCGTAATGTAGTTTATGTGTTTTATGAGTGTTAGAGTTGTTGTGCGGCGAGAGGTTGTGATTCGTTTGAGGTTAATTATTATTAGGTACCTTTAAATCTTGTACCCGTTCAACAAACATATATTATCAAAGAATCGTTACAAATCTAGATATAATGAATTACCGTAATTTTTTGACTATTTTGGCACATGAGGTACTATTTTGATAGTTTTCCACCATGAATTTTGCTCACTGCATCGCTCTACAAAGCGCCGTACATTCGATGGTACGTACGTAGCGAAATGTAGTCAATTTACTCTAACAAGTGCGGAGCATACGAATGACGTTTTCATCTTACAACGGAGAGAGCTGCATTTCCTGCAGACCTCTCTATGTAGGGTGCGCAAAATTGTTCTATTAGAATAAACATAACTTTTTGTTAAATTTTTCAGGAACATTACAATATATTTACCGGGTGTCCATATGTTGCAGTTCTGAACCTGCGCAATTTCAAGTATGATAGAGTCCAATACAGACTATTTTTTAAGTACGTTATTTAAATTTTTAAATATTGTTTTATTAAAATTCAATTTATGTTTTATTCTACTGAAATAAAAATTTTACTTCACTTTAATTCATTCAAAAACTTTTACTTTGCTCTTTAGAGCTATTAACTAAATTTGTAATGTCTTCCCATCGTGAACAAAATTCACCCATGACGATACAATTTGCGTGAACAAAAGGATTAATTATTTTTATGATACAATTGCTGTATAATTTAATTGGTAATCATAGTAGGTAGAGTCGGCGTTTAATAGGCGATAAATTAATGTAGTCATAACAACATAGGTACTAGAGTTGGGCGCCGACCGCTAATTATCATAGTTCATTATATGTATTTGATAATAATAACGTATTGTGAGCGTGAAGTATAAACGACTAAGTAATGACGTATTAATTTGTCAACATTAAATTACTAGTAGAGGCTCGAAGGCTGGATTTGTGCTCGCTGTATAGAGCAGTAGTCTCACCCATGTTCTATTCTGAAACGTACATGTAACTGGTGAAACGTGGTAGATCCTCTTCAGAGATTATAGGCGTGATGTTACGTGTTTTTTGTTTGCAAAAAATATTGTTCTACTACCCATAAGTTATGTCGGTTTGGGTATAAAACTCCAATTCTATATTACGTAGGTATCAAAGTTTACTTTATCGTCTACAAAAATTTGAAATATACCGGAGTAACCCTATATCTACAGAGATACTCATAATAAAACTGATGATGCACATAACAAATTTAAAGTATGTGAACAAAAACCCATAATTCGTACCCTCATCAATATGTAAAAGGCTAATTAAGAATAAATAATAAGATATCGATTGCATTCACAATATAATAATAAATATATGTGTACGCGTGTATGTTTGTATATGTATGTTCTTGTGTTCGTATAAGTAATAAATTATATGTTTTGTGTCGATTATGTTATTTTCAGTTCAAATGTCTAGAATTTACGTGAATGTTTTCTTTCGCTGATTAATCGTACCTCGGCATGTACCATCACCCGGATCGTATAACAACAATGTCTCTAGAGATTTCTTTTGACTTTTGTATCTCATAATTAAACAAATAAAATAAATACAAAAAATATTAATAGTACTTAAGTATTCGTAAGTATTCGCAATGATATACGAGTACATTACAATTCGTTTTAAATGAATAGTGGCATTACCATTATTTATTATGTTTGCACGAAATTAATTCTCGCTATTCAAATTTTGACTTATATTAGTTTATTTATTTAATAATTTCACAAAATTACATTTGCTTATCCAATTTACATGTAATTTACGTTGGCAGGACACGAATGTTCGTCTACACGCAATAACAGCTTATGTGTTTGCGACGAAAAAATATTTCTCACGTAATTTGTTAGCTGTCGTTACTTTGCCACACAACGCCTGCAATCTCAGCTCCCATCTTGCGAGATAACATGTATCGACTCAGCGAAAAAATACGAAACAAACAAGAGAAACAAATGTAATGAATGTGAAATTTTATATAGTCGCCGTTCTCGTTCTGCGGAGCCACGGGGACCCTAAAGTGAGATCACAAGACATTCTGTCACATAATATAGCCAATTTTATTCATACTTTTAGACTTTTCGGTACATTCGTAATGCAGAAACGGTGTTAATATTATATTTTATGCGCTGTGGTTGGGATCGGTTGATTAAGAATTTTAAATTCTTTCGAAATTCGTTTTGTATTATTTTCCAAATCCTGTAGGTAGGCACCTACTTTCTAAACGGAAAAAAAGAGCAAATTTATGTACACGCTTATTTTGCTAGGGCTGCTAATTATGAGCGGGGTCGGATTAACCTGCCTACCGCTACGTGCTTTTACCGAGCAGATAATTCCCCCTAGAAACGTTATTGAGTCTATATAAAATCCTTATAAGCCAAGTAGACTCTTTTTAGTTTAAGGTAGCGCTACGATGACAGCAATACATTTTTAATATGCTATGCTAACTTGATTTATGTATAGTCCGTTAAAGCTATTCGTTTAAACGCCATTACATAGAGACTAATTAATTATTGGAGTAAAAAAAAACTATTCTTTTGCTTAATATGTTTCGTTGTTAAAATTTTATTTATGAAATAAACGGACAGTACCTACTGCATACCATTTTAAAAAGATTAAATTTAAAACAAAGATGGTACGCAATAAGGCTTACATTCAATTTGGATCCGGACGTAGCCTCCATCTGACGACTCGGAGGATAGAAAATACCTAATAACAAAAATATTTACCGAAGCTCAAAGGGAATAAAAAGATGTCCCTTAATGCGGGCCCAGATGTATTCAACCTATTATTTGTTTCCCAAAGGTTACCTTCGCGGAGAAAATATGAATGCAAATTCTACTTTTCCGAGTAAAAGGATCGGTCGCTTCCCTCGATCCAATATAAAATACCCGCGGGAACAATATTATTAAACAGAGATAAATAGGTACAGTGCTGCCGAAAAGGTCTTACGGGCTTTATGAAACCCGAAAGTTGTAAAAAACGAACTCCGTTGGAATGCGACTCGGAAAATAACAATGTGAGATGTATGGTTAAAATAGATGCGTGGCGCCGGCGAATAAAATTACTCGCGGCGAATTAGAAATGGAAAGTCACAGTGTATCAAATGAGACGTGAGTCAGCCGCGGCCGGCGTCCGTCACCGGCGCATATGAACCACGTCACACATTACGACACGATCGTAAATTCCGTCCGTCCATTGAGCAGAACAATAAAATGCGATTTGGATCAAACGGTGTCACTAGCCCGCCAAGTTCAAGTGCGCTATTAAGTTGCACAACGGGCGATAAACACTCGAAATAATAAAAAAAAGACACGTAAATATTCATTGATCGTAAAGAACGATAACATTTATAATAATAGCGTATGTACACAGAGTTTTATATGAGACGGTTATTTTTATAGACATCGGTCGGGTCGTAAAAACAGTAGACTAGCGGCAGACGGATTTTACGGTGCGATTGCGGGGCGCTCTGGTGACGGATAGAGCCAGGTGATGCGGTGTCAGGGAGACGGCGATGGTGGCGGCTCTCTCGGATGCATCGCGCATATTAACAATAAACGAGTAAAGCACCTACCTGCATTTTGTGTGAGCTCACCAAGCGTCATACACTGCCTGATCTTTGCCTGGGTCGCATCTGTTAACTCTACATATGTTTTTAATTGAAATGTAGTTATATTAAAAAAATTCTTTTGCTTTCAGAATTTTCAAGATACCATGCTGTGGATCATGCGACAAACGAAATTAATGGCAGGTGAGCTAGTTGTTGGTTTCTACTAAATTAGGTACCTTAAGATATGATAAATATACACCTAAGTAGCTAATTAGCGATTCTGACTTTCGACTTATAAATTGTTTATTTAACAGCTATATACCAAATTAACTCATTTTTAAATCGTTTCTCGCATCTGTACCATTTTAACATAATAATTAAAAAGTTTTCAACATAGCAGCTGATCATTTATTAGCTGTTTTCTAAGATAGTTACAACAAATTAGTCAAGGCGTTATACCGTTTAAAATTTATTTTGTTTATATTTAAAGATGCGTGAGCAATCAAGGCATCAGTCGATGTTACCAAGGTGTTCTCCCTCAACAAGCGTGGTTTATGATGGTAATAAAATACTTGTTAATTGATGAAAAAAATCTAGGGCAAAGAAGTCGATTAAGTAGAAATACATAATTTAAAACTACTTTAACAGTTGAATGCTGCAAAACGTAGTTAATACTACATTGGCATTTGCATATTTTGTCCAAGCGTACAAAAAGTAAATAAAAGTGTACTGAAGTACTGTTCTACATGAAGCATACTTATACTCTGAGAGTTGACCAGGTCAGAACTATTTCATTTGATTGTAAGCACAACGGAAAACTATTTTATTGCCAGTAACAGTATGTACTTATCTAAAATAGTCAATAAATACTGTGTGTAATATAATAATAAAGTAATGTAAAAGTTTTCTTACAGTTTAAAAAGTAGGTAACATTTATCTACTAGTTGACAAGTTAATCGTCAAGTTCAATAGCCTTGAGGTTGTTGATCTAAATAAATTAAAAAAAAAAAATTTAATAAATTTTATATAACTGCAAAATAAAGCCATAACGAAGGTATATGATTTTATTAAACAATTGTTTTAATTAATCACATTGTTCAGTGCAGTTGCCATGTTTGTACTTCTACATATATCCTGTTATCTTAATAGTGTTTTTATGCCTTGTTGTTCATGTAAATACTCGTTCATTTTGCACATAATAATGAATTATTGCGTTCATAAAGATAACTATATTAATTAATTACTGTGCTTTTGTATATTTAATTGTTTAATTAAACGTCCACCTTTTATTCGGGTTAATTGTATATTATATAATATTAGCACTCAAATTTTGGCTGTAGACAAATCACGTCAGTAAGGATAGAGATATTTGCCCTCTGCCTATTCCGTAAGGGTCCTGATGAATATATAATACGTCAATTTAACATCACGTCTGTAATTTCCGAAGGATAAGCAGAGGAGTATAGTGCACTTCCACGTTTCACCAGTTACGTTTAAGTTCCATGGAATAGGCAGTGAGCCTATTGCCATAAACTGGGCACAGATCTAGACTCCGAGTCACTACTAGAAATTCTAAATTAGAAAAAATCTAATAGTACCCGGCCGATTTGAACCCAGGACATCCCGATTGGTAGTCGCGCTTGCAACCACTCGACCAACGAGGCAGTCTATATTAATATAAAATAATTATAAAAAAGGTTCATAATTTACAAATTAGCAGTACCTACAGTATACTATCTCGTAAAAATGTTTGCTGTTTGAACATTCGAACTCACGGTCAAAGCAACATCATCTTCATCAGCCTACTCCCGTCCACTGCTGGACATAGGCCTCACCAATGGCACGCCACTGAGTTCGATCTTAATCTTAAATCTTAAAGCAGCGTCAATAAAGTAAGAACTTCATGTTAGTTCCACACATCCACAGCGTGTGAAACGTACATATCTCTAAGGAACGAATGATATTGAACATTTGATTATCGGCACATCGCGTGCGGTGGGTAGCTGTCGATGGATCCAGTTAACGGTGGGAGATATTGTTTGCAAGATAGAATTGATGTTTTCACAGTCCATCAGCTGGTTGCCGGTTTCAGTCACGATCGGCTTCCGTTATTCATTCACGCTGCCTCATCTGGTTATGAGTTTTGAATTCCTTTACTTTAAATTCGCTAATGTATTTCTTTAGTTGTTCGTTCACCAATCCACTTAAGAACTTTTCATAAACTTGAGGTATTTTAAACATGTATTTAAGAATGGCTTTGATTTTTGATTTGATTTATTGTATATTTTTCCTGATTACGAAAATTAAAACGGTTTGTTGGATTTGTTACGAATAAATATGTTAAGTTACCGTTAGAATTATCACAGCTACCACTGCTGGTAGAGTTTACGAGAATAGAATTTTGACCACCAATGTTAGGTACGAAATACTATACTACGTATTAGGTCCGCATATTGTGGAACGAATGAAAACTGGATGGACAAGTAAATAAATAAACATTATACACTTTTATATCAAATGTTCATTTGAGCTTAATTTAATTTTAAGTTTCAATGCTTAAAGCGCGTTGTCCACAGCAAAGTTTTTTTAACAGAGCATCAATGTAATAAAAACGTTAATTTACTTAGTAAGTTCTTCTTCAATGCATTTTTTACTGTATTATTTTACTAGCATGTCGCGTGCATCGTTAGTTGAATAATACCATAATTAAGGAGCTGTTTTAATGAGCCTTTATTTGCTTGCCAAATTTTGCTTGTTTTTAAGTCGCAAAAGTCAATCTTTAATCAACCGTAAAGACGTTTCTGTTTACAAAGAAGTGTAATAACAACCGACATATTGTAAAGCCACATATCTTTGCCTTGAAATTGTTCCTGAAAATATTACAAAAACCGAAGACAGTGGCAAAATTAGCTGGCTCTATATAATTTTCTTTATTCACCCTGATATTCTGGTAGGGACAGATGTCAGCAGGAATATAATAGGGACTGTGTGGCCGCGAGCGATGTCTCCGCGGGGCCTGTGGATAATGAGCGCTACGCATTCGGCTAGATATCCTTCCCCTCATTTCATTTCCAGATGTAAGTAGATGGCACTTATCTCTGCCGCTTCTACCAACCGGAACGCATCAGCGGATTGTCGGGAGTAATCTTAATATACAACTTAAAAAATTATGACTCAGAAAGGAAAACATGAACATTGTAATCTTAATTATGTAAAGATAGCAACGAAGATTAGTTACATAGCAATATTTTGCTTCCATCCATATACTAAAACTTCTATGGGTTTATGTACAGTTAAAACCTGTTTTAATGTGTCATCTGCGTATACGTACATAATAGGTACAATAAATTTAAAAAAACCAGTTATTATTGAGGTCTATATACATATGTACATGCTGTATATAATTATTCTAATCTAATATAGTCTCACCGGCTGTTTCGTTTACATAATGATATATGAGTATGTTGGCTTCTGCGAATACGTTTATTAGTAGGTACATTCGTATGTGATACTATCAAATTTACATTTATAATTTTTAAGTTAATTTTTAAGTAAATAATATCAAATTAAAATTCCATGTTAGTCAAAATAAAGATACGCTCGCAGTACCTGAGAGAATTTATATATAAGGGTAAATAATAAAAATATATATAGCTCATTTACATACATTCTATTTAAAACATTAAAAGTTGTAGTTCATTCAGATTTAAATTAAATTTTTAACAAAGTGACTCCTTTTCAATAAACAGTGATTTTGCAAGTAGTCATTATAGAGTCCATAACCTTAATCAGTTTTGTTATGGGGTGTAACAAGTGTGGGGGTGGTGCATATGGTGGTGTAGGTATATTTTACATATAGTTTGCATGCGCGTGTGTTGTGAGAGGGTGGCCATTGCATATTGCTTGAAGATATACTGTTTCATACTTCATAGGTTCTATAGGATATTTAGCATAATAACTTTAGCTTAAATGTGAATAATAAAGTGTAACAAATTAGTTCTTGATCTATTAAATAGAGCTCCATTAAGCTTGGTTTTTATATAATCATTAGGTACTCCAAACACGCACCTAAATGAATACTAAACTTACTTGTCTCTATGAAACGATTAAACAAATATCAAGTGTCTAATGTCTCATTCAGTCTATCCCGAAAGAAAAAAGGGATAGCCGCGAGTTGAGCACCTGTTAAAAACCGCATAAAACTAAACAGGTCGTTCAACTATAATGTTCTATTAACGCTTTTACGAGCACGACTCCGTGGGCACGCGCCTCGTAAACCGCCGGTCACCTGTTGTGCCTACAATATACCACTAGTTCGTCAATGGATATTTCAATGATAAACACATATAGCTTCATTCATAATTATCAATGTAGAGACGGTCCTCATTTGCCCTTCGACAGTACGCAATATTAGGTCACCATCAGACTTTTTATCTTTTCGCTGTGGATACAGGTTTGTTCATACATTGAGAAATGTTAAAGATTGTCCCACAGGCGACGTGACAGTTTGACAGATATATTATAAATTTATTATAAATAAATGAGAGATACACATTATATTAGACAAATTATATATACAAGAATAAAGTTACATGAACTGTAGGATTGATAGAAAGGTACCAATTCTGTTTTTGACTGTTTTTTCGCTGTGATTGTTTTAATTGTGATTGTTTCCGTTTGTTCATATCCATGTAAACATATCTTTGATACTAATCATAACATATACATAATATACATAATTTCGAAGTAAACATGATTTTGTAATGTATAAATATGAATGTAGCAATTTATGAACGAAATTTCGCATGCAGATGACTAGATTCTTATGTTTCTTTATATTTCATA
Source organism: Croniades pieria auraria (assembly GCA_018248815.1). NCBI lineage: Eukaryota > Metazoa > Arthropoda > Insecta > Lepidoptera > Hesperiidae > Croniades > Croniades pieria. The sequence continues at coordinate 10,480 of DWJK01000159.1, forward strand.
AGTAGGTATTAATTGTTCAGCACTTGACTTGCCTCTAAGCTGCGACAAACCTATCTGCCCCCTGAAAGCACTTGGTACACATGATAAAATTGAGAAGTTAATTGCCATAGAAATGGTTTTTAAAATACAAGTAGGTATTTGATGTAAGTGGATTGATGCTGGCAACTCTTAAATAGTTGTTAAAATCTATCGGCTGAGCTATTCGCTGACGATAAATGTATCAATGTGTTGTCCTATAGTATTTGAACACATAATAATATATCTAACAAAATATCGGAATGAAAGCAAAATAGTTTTCTCAGCGTTTTCTTAAAATAAGCTCAGCTCTATGCGGTGACGCCATGAACCATAACTCAAATGACTGCATACGTCAGGAATATAAAGGAGGATCTTAACAAAAAGCTCCGCCTAAACTAAGATGGCCGTCTATTCTGCTTACACCTTCTCAACTCTCATTGGTGCAACCGAGAATTTTGCTGACTCAGCTCATTTTTTCACCAATCAACGGCGGGATGATATTGGAAAAGTAATTTGTTACAAAAATGCCAGATACGCACCTCTCACTCATTACGTATGCGGATGAAGAGTATAGCGATACTCTTAGATATGGTGGAGTTGTTTCACCAAGAACACAACAGATGGCGCTTATGGAAAGTAGTTCCTCAGTGTACACACAGATGGCGGTAAAATGTTATGTTGGTATCAACGGTATTTTTTGATTTTTTCAGCTGGTAATCAACATTTTAGTAGTTGTAGATATTATTAAACCGTTTCTTGTTTCCTATTATAACTTTCAGAAAAAAATAGCGACAGAAAAATATCTCGTAATGCCGAGTAATTCTCATGAAACCATTTTCTTATTAGAACTTATAGGCAATTACATATCACCAATAAGTACTCGTACCCTTTATAAGGAATACCGGATATATAACCTATAACTAAATGTACGTATAAACTGACCAATTTTTATGGCGTAGTATTCAAAATACTTTGACTCTACATTTGTCAATTAATAGAATGGACACATTGGAAAAAAAATGTGTATCAGCTGTTCATAAAAAATGTTAATAATGACATGTAATGTAATAATAAAGAAAACAAATAGTTCTATATTCTATTAGGGAGAAATAAAAGCTTGCCTAGTATGGATGTTACTTAGTTAGTTACTACTTAGTTTCAGGAATACAAATGGAAAGCGTTGTTTCTTAACCAATCAGTATTCTAGTCGTTATCTATTTTCGACAGGTATTTTAAAGTAAAACAAAGCTATATATCTCATGATGAAATCGCTCTCGTATGGATTGGTCTCGCTTGGCAACCATTGAGCTACTTGTATTTTCTAATAATAGATCCCAACTGCCTGTTAATAGTTCACTATCGAAGTTTCGTCTTCTGAGTATTTCTCTTTGTCACTTTGTAAAAGGCCAGTGTGTTTTTCTAACGCTTCCGTCTCAAATGTTGTGCTTTTGTGTGGAAATGAACAGCTCTACATTTCTGGTAAGTCTATATTTTGTTTTAACAATAATATCTAAGACTTTATTAATCTATTTTCGATACTTTAATAGATAGAAATATTTGTTGATAGTAATATAATTGTGTCATTCAATTAAAGCCATTAAGAGTAGAGATGTAAGTGAATATGATAAGATAATAAAATTGACTCTACATTTTCTTCACATTGCACTTTACTTAGATATACGAGTAGGTAATAATACTTTGTAAATGTCATGTCATAGACTTATATCGAATATTATATATATGACAACGTTATATAAGCCTTAAAATAATTCTGTGTAAGGTCTCTTATTGTGTATGTTACAGCTTTGCGTCCCCCTTCATGAGTATCTGTTCACGAATTTGTATTGTAAATGTACCTCACATCGAAGTGCAAAATAACCGTAAGCAAAAGACTTAAAATCCGATTTTATTAAGCTTGCAGTATCGGTATTCCATTGAATTTTTTTTCGGTAATTTCGTTGAGAATTGAAGCAAAACGCGCTTTATAGTCTACAAATAGCGTATTTAAGTTCATCTTAATTTTTATAGCGTAAGCAAATAACACAATAAGAAGTAAAAATCAGGTTTTAATTAAATATTATGTATCTCATTTTATACATCTATACATTTTATTTGTATTAAAAAGCAAAAACTGTTTAATTTCCAAAGTGTTCGGAGTATACGATGTTCATTTAATAATATAAATAAAGGTTACGTGCGTATCTACCAAAATTATTTTTATTAAAGGTGTGAATTTTATAGTTTTAATGCCTTTCAAAAATTGCTTATTATTTTTAAAACGCAACGTTTTGTAATGTTATAAAAAGTAAACCTACTTAAAACTTACTAAAAGTGGCGAAATAAATATTTATGTGGAATTTTTTAAACCGCGGTTTTTAAAATATTAATGTGTTTTCTTTTAAAATAATCCTGGTCCACGGGTTCAATTTTTGAGTGATAAAAAAACTATTAAGGAATGAGAACATTTATTGAATTACAAATTAACTTATTACCTTCTAGCTTATTATTATCATGTTGTAAGAAATATTATTTTAATAGACAATTTCATACCTTTTAGATCTTAAGATCTTACTATTAGAGATTTACAATCCTATAAGCTACCTACACTAAATCTAACGTAAGTTACAAAATTGTAAAATGCAGATACCTACGTATGTATATACATATGTTTCAACATATTTTTGTTTTCATGTAAATATCACATTTTATTTAACATATCTTTTAAAAGAAAAGAAAGAAAAAAGAAATCATTTGAAAAATTATTAAAATTTGACGAATACAATAAGTAGTTCCGTTATCGCCAATAGTCCATTATTCATAAAAAAATGCACGTGAGACAATTATTAACGCCATATATATTATTACATAGTACATTAATTTGATATAATTGCATTAGGCCACATTTTGATTGCCTGATAGAGTAGGGCGTTAGACACCAAGTAATAACGCCAGTATCTCCTTTCATGTAACTATGGCGTTCAACAAGAATAAATAAATAATATAGAGCACAATGTTCACACCTGACAAAGAGTTTTATTTTCTATAGAGTACCAAAACATCGATTTCTTAATTTAATGAATTATAATCGATTTCATTACATTTAATAGATTTTCCAGTGTGAAAGTTTTAGTCTGAAATTGCATTAAATATTGCGGCATAAGCTATGTACTCAGTGATTTCGTCGATCTGAAACAAATGAAAGCCCCCATTGAAACATATGTATAGTAATATATTTGAAACAAATCATTTTCATTAAAAACAAACAAAAAATATTTATATTTGTGCCGCTACTCAGCACAGAAAACGATATAATGACTAAGTTTCTATGCCAAATATTATGTACTTTTACTGTATTTTTTATGAATATCAGTATCATCATCAGCCCACTCCCGTCCACTGCTGGACATATGTCTCTCCAATGGCACGCCAATAAGCTCGATTTTCAGCTCTTCGCATCCGAACACTGCCAGCCGCTTTTGGTATTATCGTTACTCCACCTATCTGGAAGGCGTCCCACGCTACATTTGCCAAGTCGCGGTCCACTCTAGAACACTTCTGCTCCAGCGGCTATCGGTTCTGCAACATATGTGACTAGCCTACCGCCACTTCTGTTTGCTAATCCTTTGGGGTATGTCGATAACTTTGGTTCGTTGTCGGATCGCCTCATTTCTGATGTGATCCTTCAGAGAGACGCCGAGCATAGCCCTGTCCATAGCTCGCTGAGCGACCTTAAATTGGTAGATAAGTGGCACCGTCAGTGTCCACGTCTCGCCTCTGTAGCTCAGACATATAAGACGTACTCGTTAAAGACTTTTGTCTTCAGGCTATGTGGTACGTGTGACGAAATGACTTGACGATGTTTCCTATATGCCGCCCAGCCAACTTATATTCTTCCGCAAGTCTCAACTGCAAAATTTTCCCCAGACAGGCATAATCCTGAACAACCTCGAGAGGGACCCCATTAATAGAAATCGATTCCGATGTGACACGTTCGTTGAACATTACTTTGGTTTTGGCGAAATTCATCCGGAGATCGATGCGAGCAGAAGAATCAGCCAGGCTGGCCAGCATACATTGCAAGTCCTGCGCGGAACCTTAGGTGTGAGAGGTATTCACCGTTCGCGTTTATGCCCCGTCCTTTCCAGTGTAGCGTCTTGAACATATCCTGAACATATTTTATAAATATGAGTTTGGGTGTAAAAAATACAACATCTAACAATGTTAAGAATTCCTCCTATTATCAGTCTACATTTTATTTATATAATACCATATATTGGAGAAGTAAGACCATAATACATACATCCCTATCTTATCCGCTTGGAACTCACATACCAGTTTCCTTATGACGATATAAATGACATTATAACCTCATTCTCATTATAATCACATTATCATTTTATTCACTGCCAAGGGCAATATTTTAAGAGTATTCCGCTTTCAAAACACAAAATTAAAACTTCATTAAACATTAACCGTCATTAAAAATTAAATGCTCTCACATTTGCCATTGTAATGTACCGCCGGGATACGACTTCATTAACAGCAAGTATTTAGTGACTAATTGAATTAAAGTCAAATTGTTTTCGGTGAATAAGCAGCGGCAAGAACATTTACACGTCATTAGCGTGGTTTCTTAAGTGGCTCTAACGTTAATATATTCTGAGCACGCTAATATTGGGCCTTTCATTTTAGAGAAGATTTATATTTAACTGTTAAGAATAAACTGGCTCTATTAACACACAGCCACACAAGAAGAGAAGATGTCAGCCATAAGGAAATATTTCTATCAGCTCCATCAACGTGGAACATGATACGTATTTGAGAAATATGTTAATTATGTTAAAATTATGCCGTTAGATAAATTTGGAGTGAAATAAGTCGCGGAGTATTTATGTAAGTTCATAAACTGATTCATGTTTTATGGCCCTTTGCGAGTTACTCAATACATCGGGGGCAGAGACGATGCGAACAATCTTAAGCATTTTAATACATGCTCGATAGAAGAGCACTCTTAGTGAAATTTTCACATTTCTCTCTCGACAACGATACTGATGGTGTCTCTGAAATAATTCGCTCCTTTGAATTCTAGAACTTTAGATATTTATAAAATATATTTAAGATAACACACATTCGATATTTTTTATTAGTCTTAAAACACGAATATAAATATCATTTACCGAATATATTTACATTTTAATGTATATAGAAAAACAAATGGCAAACAAATTATCATCCTTATTAACGGCTGGCAATTTTCACAATAAATTAAAATTTACATAGTCGATATGCCAGTTTAATTGTATTGAAAGAACCAAGAGCTGTGTAACAATAAAATATATATGGGTACCTAAAATTCCCGTCAAGTACGGCATTGACACAAATGACTGCAATCACTCATCCTTAAATGCACAGACAACCTTGAACAGTCGACGGTCTTGGCTTATAATGATCACGAAAATCTTTATTGTCATTGAACTTTGTCAATTAAGAATCGTATAAGGTAACCATGCGTCATACCGCTAATAATGCATCATTGTAATTGGATAACGAAGTCGTTTCCAGCCACGAGAATATTTTACAATAATATGCTATTTTTAAGCCAACACTTAAATTATAAATAAATAAATACATTAAATCTAGGTAAATATAACTTGAATTATTAGCAAGCAAAATTTTTATGCAATGAAATAGGAAAATTAATCGTAAAAAGATTTGTGTCGAGAGATCAACGGCCAGTGAAAACGACATTTTGTATTAAATAAAAGTTTAATTCCACTTTATTAATATTAGCTAAGGCCTCTACATTTTTCACAAAATGGGCGGCGTTGAATTAGTACTGATGAATTTAAACCATGAATTACGAAATATCCAATGCATACCTTCCACGGGCCATGCGTACTGGCGTTTTTTTGAACCACCAAATAACCAACTACCTTCATCAAATTAGATTTCTGTGGCCTGAAATGGAAAAAAATATATTTATACATACTTACAAAAATTTTAAATAGTCTCTAACTCTACAAAAATCTAACTGATATGAGCTGTTCACTCAACTCTATCACCTGACTGCTTTATTTTTAGCGAGTACCAACTGTTATACCTAGCCTTTTAAATAAACATCCAATCAAATATCGAGAACCCTACAATCAAATCAACGAGAAAGTTCTGTCCACACGTGTTCTGTGTCTATGGGTGTGTGTAGAAGGTATGTTGGTGTGCGCGCGGGGCTCTGAAGTGCAGTTTGGGAATACCGCACCAACTGATACGCCGTAAAGTACTAGCCGGGAACACTGGGGACGGATATTAGGGAACATATCTTAAGATAACGGGAGTAGACAAAAAGGAGGTAATTTAATCTAACAACTTAAAACACCTTAGTTTATTGTGATACAGTTTATCTGACTGTTACAAGGACATTAAAGTAATAAACATGAATATACTGTTCAGTTATAGATTTGCATAATTTTATAACATTTTTGTTGCAGTATATACATACGTGCTGACATTTAATATCTATAAGTAGTGCATGAAATCAATTCAGTGCCAGAAATTAATTTAAAGTAGGTAAAGAGTATTTTGACATCTGCGGGAAACTGTGAGCGTAAGTTTAAACAGACGTAAAATATTTATCTTAAAACTTATCACATGCAATATATTAAGTAAATAACAATAATAGTAGGTAAGTAGCATTTGTTAATACGCAGTCAGTAAGCTAATGAAGTCTTCAAACAGATACTGAGTAGTTATCGCATAGATAAACCTACGCGTTATTAAAGTTTGAAAAAAAATGGAGTTGATTTATAAAAAAGGCTTCACTCTTGCTATCTGACGAGACGTACATGTTAACCGAGCCCAAGAGATACCATATTTCTAAATCATGAACTTACGAAAACATGTTATCACACTAATAAATAACGCACAGCGCTCACAATTATTTATTTACTTTAGAATCTTATCTGTTGTACACGTTCGAGCCCTCGACGTATCTGGAGATTGGTCTTGATATTGCTACTCCGTGTGTAACGCTTGGGGTCAATAAAATATGTAGGCAGACACGACGTGTGGGTCTCCCGCCTTCCTATAACAAGAAAGAATTTTTCTATGCATTATATTTTCTTGTGTCGGTGAGAATATTCTAGAGACGGTCTTACAATTTTTTTTGACACGCAACAAATGACCGGTCGTCTGAATCATTTTTGATCGTCGTTACCCAAAAAAAGGAAAATTTAACATAATTGTACTTTATATTCCATATATTCTATATTCCAAAGATGTTAAGTTACTATTATTGGTGCATGGAAAATGAATGGTATTTTACAATTTATCTAGGGTATGTAAGATTTAAAATAACTTAGGGAGATATCATGTAAATATTCTTACGTATAAATTGTGGTCCTCTAATTTATTCTTTGGGAAATGCTTATCGATTGATAAAACGACACATTTATAGGCAAAAACAATAAATATCACTTATAATATCATTAGTTATACGAGATCTAGATTCAGAGTATTATATTTCCATACTCATTTGCATATCATCTAAGCACACGCTTTGCGTAAATGACTAGATGTCTATGTACATTCCCATAATATATGTTCCTTGTTCCGATATAAGTGTTAACAGTTGAACAGTATTCGTTAGATCTACAAGGCACTCTGTTAAGCCATTATTTAATAAAGTGATTGGTATAAACAACTATACGTAGATGGTACATTTATCGAGTCGTAGAGACAATTGCGAAGAGCTGGCAATAGATGACATAAGCTATTAAGTACGTCGTTGGTAGATATTCAAAATGTATTTTGAGTAGCCACAAGTATCATTCTCGATTACACTTCAATAACACAACAGGCTTCAATTGATTTAGGGCTATGTATATGGTAGAGTAGAGATTATTACTACTCTGAATGTGTGACTCTACTACACGGCTCAATAAATAGTCAAATACATTTTTAAATATAAATCGTATGACTTTATTTGCTACATTACGATGTAATTCTTAAAGTATATTATTAAATAAGTATATTAAATATATTAAAACATAAAAAAAACTAAATAATACTGTATTAAACTGCATGGTTATTGAATGTTATGAAAGCGAAAGTAATTTTATGGGTAGTTAAAAAAACAGTTATAATGCGACTCTATAAACTACAAAGGTCAAATCAAAGAGTGTGTTGCGTTTAGTTAAGCTACTGACTCTCTTTCCAGAGGCGAGACTCAAATACATGAACCTAAATAATGTAACCCCTTGTATCAGCACAAAATAAAAATACCATTTACATTATAATTTACATGACCATTTACTGTATCAAATCAACGTAATTAATTACATTTATTTAATTAATAATTTAATATGAATTAATAATTTTATTTAAAACGCATCTCTTATTTTTAATGTGAAAAAGTAATTTAATAATTACCTGTTTTAAATAAAATGCTGGGAACAACTCTATTATTTTTAAATACCGTAAATATCTACCACGTGCAATTAAGCAATTTAAATTTTCGAACAAATATTATATGCAACCTGCTAGACAGAAGCATGACAAATGGAAACAATTGAATAAATTCCCCGCGAGTCTAACGTCGTAATTGTCCGTTTTTATGTGTTTTAGGTCGAAAAGATAACAATCGACTCTAAACTACTTGTCTCTTATGCGAATGCAGACTTTTGATTAGTGAATACAATTAAATATAATAGGTATATTTACTATTGTGTAATTAAAATAAAAATTAAAAAAATGTAACTGAAATTTCTATTTCGCATGTACTTTTTGTATTGTGTGGGAAATTTGGCAGTGTTTCATCAAACAGTAGTAGCGAATCTTTGCTATCAAGTTCCTCTCTTCTCGGACCGAGTTATACTTGACACTAAAACGTCGCTGTCTCATTAACGGAGAGCCAGGGCTCGTTGCGGTAAGTTACTGGCGGCTTGAGGCCGTAAAGTACGCCACTTGATTGTCGGCCAAACATGTAGGTATCGTGTATTACCCGCAGGGCTTGGCGGGAGCGCACCGGCGTGGATCGATTTGTATATACGATGTTTATCTGCCAAAATGCCCGCAGTCCACTAATGAACAATATTCCAGCGTTATACGGTTGCTCAAAATTACTTAATTCGAATACTACGAGGCCCAAAACGACGTGGTAGTTCCCGATGTAGAAAACCATGTTGAAGCAATCGAATATTAAATATCACGATGTATCGAATATAATTACGATTTGGCAATCGTCCTCTTACGATTAAGAAGTACCCGCTTAATGAAATTGATTAAGTAAATAATTGCATTAATTGGCTTTTACGTTGCTCTGTTGTACAATTGGATTCCCAGTAACGATATACAGGTACTTTACAAGCAATTGAAAAAACTGAATTGTAAATCCCCTTAGATACGACACATATGGTTTTATGTGATATCATATCGGTTATGATTTTATGGAAAAGGCTTTAATTACGCATCCGTGAGCATATTATAGATGCGAGGACAACTCACTTGAATTCTGAATATTAATTGTTCGTAAAGTTTTTGAGGTGATCTGATAAGAGCATCGGAAAGCTGGAACCTGAAGTACGCTTATCGGTGTTAGAGTTGGAAAGAGGCCGGAATGTTTGCATTTCTGCATTTCAAGCCATGTTAATAAGGTGTCAGGTGCACTCTTAAGGGGTTTAATGCCTACCTACAGACTCCATGTGAGTTCGGTCCGCCGAGAACGGGTCTGATAATGTGCACAAGCAGTTAGATACTAATTTTATGAGACATTCGAGAGTAGTCCCCCTTTCGGAGTCCGCCTGCGCCGCGAGGCAGCTATAGATATTTAATTTTTCATCAACTCATATAATATTGTGTCTTTATTGCAAAATTACCAGATTCCTATCTTCAATTTGTTTATTCAATGCCATATTGTGAAATATTAGAATAATTTATACCCCAAATTTAAGGACTTAATACTTAAAAATATTATTTTTAACAATAATAGGTTTAAGCTGATCATTTAGTGTTTTTACATGGCTCTTAGTTCTTTCGTTAATTAGGCTCCCGTTCAATTAAAATACCTTCCAACATCGACTCTAATTATGCAGTATATATTAAAATGTGTAGCCTCTTGATTTAAGCCTCCATTGACTTTTTGATTAACGTCGCTCAAAATAGCAGTTAATTAGTTGGAAGCCATTACAAGCGCTTAGCCTCAATGCGATAGCATACCTACAGTAAATTACCTCACAAATTAATTGTATATTTTTAAATGTTTGTTTAAATTATTTTCCCCAGTCTGATATAACCTTTACGTTAATAACAAAAACATGCAACTCTTTCGGTGGCTTCTCTTTCGCAGCTCGTGGAGGACGACCGCGACGCTGTCTTCTGACTACCTAACATATTGTACTCAGCTGAAAATAAAAAAGATTTACCGAACAAAACGGATACGAATTTTTAATTTGTCAAGCGTGGAATGGACGGGGCGTTCTTTCTTTAAGGAATTATTAACACATAATATTGTAATTTTATCGTTTTTTTTAATGGAACGTTGAGGCTATCGGAGTGGCTCTGGGTTCGAGATACGGCACCAATAACCCTTGATGTTAATGGACTCTCTCGATGGAGTTGTATGCGTTGTCTGCAAGCGTACCTTTCTAACTGGCAACCATTTAGTACAGATATCTATCTACGTAACGCTAAATAGCTCCGGGTCGCATGCTTTTTACGACCAATCTCATCACGTTATTTCACATATGATCAGATATTACGTAAGTGAAAACGCGTTTGTAAACTGAATATTTTAATACAATAATACTTTGACAAACTTCAAGTATTGACTAGTATTTAAAGTAATAATATTTAGATTTTACTACGACGTTCTATTCGATATGAAAAGAAATTGAATTGCAAGCGAGTGTTATTTTTTTTCATAGAAACCTGCAAAAAAGTTAAACATATTTCAACCGACGGCTGTAGCATACTTTATAATGCACAAGTCCGTAGGAGCATGAGCCAGGTTCGTAACGTATACTTGTAGCGAATTGAGGATTCCCTTTTATGAATCGAAATGTTGATATGTTCATATATTAACAACAAAATATGCATAATAACATATAAACGTCATTTTAGTTTCTTATGGTACATTTTAATATGCTTGATATTTAATTCGCTTTGTCCTACCGGCAGTAAAGACCGTGAACTTTACAGGCCCTGTATCATACTTTACACAATTCCTATATATGTAACTTATTGGTAATGACAAATTCCATTAAAGTTTAAGACCGGAATACTTTCTCTTTATTCTATTTATTATTTTATTCTTACTATATCACAATGTCAGGCTCTTTAAGTGGTAGACAGCGGGCACAGAATACCAAATGTCTGTGTTGTTTGAATATCTATCAATATGTTTATCTTATTTAGTCTGCTAGGATATTTGGCATTTAGTGCCTTCTGGCTACTCCGTGACGGATCTGGCGTAACGATATAATAATAATAAAATTATGCTGCTTTTAAATTTAATAAAGCTAATTAATATCAATATTAATTTACTATATTATTCTAAAAATTAAGTCTATTATTTTACAATACTTGCGCTTTGTCTTAGACACAGCTAAAACATCACGTTTAGCGATGGGGTTTTCTAACAAAGTAGTTGGATTCATAAACGGAAGTCGTCGTTTAGTTATCGTCGAAGACCTTCAAGGACAGGAAGAGACGAGGGGTCACAATGTACTTAAAATACGGCAGCCGGTGCTTGGGGCGATATCGTGGAAACTCGCTGATTCCTACCGCCGAAACCGAGTAAATGTAAAAACTTATATTAAGACTATAATTCAGGCTTAGGTTGGTGATTATGTAGAGAATTTATGTAATAGAGTTTGTTATTATAATATTATGGGTGCTTAAACGTATATTGTAAATTACGTCGAACTCTACCATCGTCGCCACGCGTGTATCCGCCGTTAAATTGGTTTATATAATAATTATTATCAAATAAATTTGGTATTAAGTTATTAAATGACTTATTCAATATTTTACAAATTATTTTATAATAACTTCTTCAGGTCTTCGTAAATTATTAATAAGTTATTGTACATAAGGTATATAGTTTTTTATGGGCTGTGAGTAAAAAATTACATGCGGTACATAACCTCATTACACAACTCGGCGCCCAAAGTTTTATTCGGCCATTAACGGTTTATCTAACACGACTAAAATATCCACATGTTGTTCTTTTAACATCATATAATTCAGTGCTAGCGGAGCACACCGCACAAATGGATCTTGAAAAACAACCAGTTATTTTGACAAGCGATCTTCTTCCACATAGTCGTATGTGCGCCGACATCCGAGCGAATATAAAACATTTTCCATTTGCAATACGGCTCATTCTCGCGGCCCTCCACTTGTGAAAATATAAGATTCTTTTCATTAGTTACGCTAGACCTTAATTTTAATTTGGAATGAGCTTTTTATAGAGGACTCGAGGAGAAACGATTTTTCATAAGTGATGAGGCGGCACCGATTGTGTATATTGGATAAATATTTTTAAGAAAACACCCCCGCGTCGGAAAAATGTGGGGTGCAATAAATATGAAAGCGAAGTCCCGTAGACGCGTGTAACTAATCGTTCGATTATGCTTGTTTATAATGAATTAGTTCCCTGGATTCAAATTAGCCCCGCGGATAGACACTCGACGAAATATCACCACAGATTTAATCAGCGTAGCAGGTAAACGTTCGTGCCGTGCAGTAAAGTGTCGAAATCACTCATATATTTTATTACCCTTCCACATTAAAGCTCTGTCCTTTTACCTATACATTAACATATTTTCTATTGTACTCAGACACCAGTATTCATATGTATTGAAAAAACATTTTCTCACCCTCAGGCGTTTGTAATTATATATGTATGAAGTTTTTTATAAACAAAACTTAAATAAAATTGTAAGTTTTTTTCAGTAACTACGTCCGTTTATGTACATTTTATGCTAGATGTGTAAATCTAAACATGAATTAATTATTTGGCTATTGAACAGTTTCGTGAATATACACATGATTAAATTAATGTTTTATGGACATGCTATCGAGAAAAAACACATGAATTTAACCACATATTACTTGATCACGGATTGATTAATTGCAATTTTCTAAATATATGGTCTGCATGTTTTAATAAATTCAGCAGGTAGAAGTAGCAAGCAAGCAAAAGCGAATATAGCAGTTTCGGGTACATACAGATTCCTAATTGAGTCGAAACTCGTCGGAAGCGTCGTGCGAGCAGGTGCGGGTAATGATTTAATTTGGGCAGAATCGCGCACTCTCGGCAAACTGCCTCTTGAACGCCTAAATGAATCTTGTTACTACGTAGTCGACATTTTTGTTGTAGCATTTTATGATTAAATATACGTACGTTTATAGTGGTCGTGTTTACGTAAACAAATATAAATTAACGTTTACGCTAGTCGAAGGCTGTTTGAAAGTATTTTACTAATTCTCCGAACACACTATAGTCTAAGCTATTTGTACGTTTTTGTTATAAATGCTTCGACACGTTCAACTTATTCCACCAACATATCAACATTCCATTTTATACATAAATCATGTGAATTCTGTGTAATATTTTAAAAAGCTTAGTTCATTGCCGTTTTTATGTAGGTATACAATAAGCTTATGAATCAGAATGTTAAATGTAACATAAAATTCCTTTTCATTTTCCCACAGTTTTCTTTAGGCTGTGTAATTTTCTGTCATCAGTATGCTCTAGCAGATAACTACTAGATAAGCACTAAATTAGATGAATAGACTAAACTGAAATTCTTTGTGTATATCTTTAACTTATATTTTATAATAATGTGTATCCAATTACCTAGAAATCACAACGAATTCAAATTAAGAACACGGTAGTATTTTAATTAACATTTAAAGACTCCATCTTTACGACGTAGCAGGTACCTATTTAAGTATTTATAATATACCTACCGTAATACTCTAGTATAATATATTACGAGTGTAAAACTTACAGCTATATAGCAAAATATTCAGGCTACCCGACATGTTGCAGAGACCTCCTATAGGCGTCGTAATGTATAGTAAATTAATTTTCAATTTGCATTTTAATGGCTTCGGACTCTTCACGCACATATTTTGCTAGAGTTTACACAAACCCGATTGTCAAGCGAAGGCAATTGGAAAAGCATAAAAATACTATAAAATTGGATCGTAAAAGAATTGTAATTTTCGCGCATATTTTTTTACCTTAAAAATAAGTCCGCGTTCCGATCGGTCTCTACATATATTTGTGGACGTTTTCAATAATTATTTTTCGTTGTAAATACATGCAGATAACACTTATGCAATTACGATTAAAAGTGCCTATATATGTGCCTTTATTACATACTGTAAATATAAATAACATTACGAACTCTACGTTTTTAACTGATGTAATATGAAGTAAAAAAGTTACTTCAACTTCAACGAACTAAAGAAGAAACAAAGGGAATTTTATCTGCAGAGCACAACTTGTAACGAAAAAGATAAAAGTTTTAGAATTTTCTTTAAAAGCCTGCCTCGCTTCGTCTAAACTTCGGCCATAACATTTCCGTGTTGCTGATTTGAAAAAAAAACATTGAAATGGGAGAAAAAATCCATCAGAAATAAGATATTTCAAAATAAATTAGATTATTTAGCAACAACCAAACTTTTTGAGGTTAACATTGCTGAGGTTAAGGCTGCATTACGTAAAAAAATTGTCTCTACATTATTTAAGTATTACATGTCGTACATGGCTGTACATAACTCTCAATAGTAATAAAATTAGCATAAATCCATAGATTAAGTTGCTATATAAATATATATTATATGCTGCAAATTCATAATGTATATTGATTCGAATAGATAATGAATTTTTTCGCTGTCTCCAAAATAATACAAAACATTCATGGAACGATGTTTTCAAAAACAAAAACTGTACAAATCGAGATAATTGGATAGCATCTCTGACTCCCACTCGAGCTCACTCACTACTAAAGTAGCATAACTAAAGAAATTACATGCGCCGTAAAACTTTGCCATTTCCATTAGTTTGATTAAAGAAGATCCGACATATTGGTATTTAACTTTTAACTAGTTCTACGCACACATGCACGCAATTTTACGTGTTTGCTTCCTTGTTTCATGAGATTACCTTCACTGAATATCTTTTTACACGAAAATGGTTTCTATACCGCACTAAATAAGGTATAATGTCGATTCATCGCGTTATAGGGATTTATGCTGTTTGGACGCGGGAATGTTCCGTATCGATTAGTAGTGGTTCGGAACCGATACAACCGTTTCTATTTACGCTGTTTACCTATTTATAACCGAAGCTATCTGACTCCCTACCTGCGCTCGATCTCGTGTCAGTTCGGTTCACGATATACTCGATACACTATCTGTATGAATATATCTACGTAACCGTAGATGTAGGGGCGGCGCTCATTTTTATTAATAGAAACCTAAGGTCGTCGAAGCATTGAGGAGGAAAACTCGGAAACGGAAAATGATGAAACTAAACCTAGTTACGATGAGAATGAAGTATTATTCGTCACATAAAATACGTATTTGATGGGCTTATTTATACACTTCGATATTGCATGGAAGATCGAATATCTTAACTAATACAAACACGGAATAACACCGAATTATTTCGGTAGCGCCACCGCGATGAAGATCACAGACATTAACATTGTAAACGTCACAGTTTTTATAAAGCATATGTCATCGCGGGAACGCTTGTATATTCGTAGTGAGCTTGGAATGGTCGGCTCTAAGTTTATCAGGTGTGAAGTGTCGCACAACGCGAGACACGTGCCAGCGGCTTTACTGTCCATAAAAAGGAGCAGTTAGAGCTCATCTTTCTTTTTAACGAGCGACGGGAATTGTTATAGTGTAAAAAAATAAAGCGCCAACATTCAGCCGAAGCCGACGATTAAACGACTAGAAATATTTATTGTTATTGCGGATACATGGCGAAAATATTACACATTCGTCTCATTTATTGCACCGCGTGGAAATCAGAAGCTGTCGACACGCGAAAAGGATTGTTTGACATAAATAAAGTTGTCTTCGCACTGAGCTCGCATCCTTTTCATGACGTACATTTTCAAATCGTCGTAATGACACCCGAGTAACCTGTATGCGGTCAAATACCCAGTTGATTGAATAATGAGGTCAGAGCATTCTAATTGTAAGATAAAACTGAGGTGACTTTCAGAAAGGTTAGTCGTCTGGAACACGAAGGTCACTCAGCGATCTAAGTACGTGCCTAACTAAAAGAGTTTAAAATATCAAACGGTTTAGTGGAAACTAGACATTTTAAAATCCACCACATAAAATTAGATAAATGTAGATGAATGAAGAACTATTGGTAATAAAGCATCTTCAGACGCCGTATCCAGATTCAATATTTGTGTTTGTGTTCGCTTAGGGCGAAACTAAAGAGAATTACGCAACGCCCCATATATTATCAAAGTCGGTCATAAAATGCTTGAGTTACCGATTCCATCG
>DWJK01000160.1:0-27015 GCA_018248815.1 Croniades pieria auraria
GCCTTAACCCTCTCAATATGGGAGGAGACTCATATTCCAACAGTGGAATGTTAATGGGTCGATAAAAAAAAAAAAAATCCATAAATGTGAAATGATATTTTTGGATCCTCGCTGTTCTCTGACGCTCAGTGTCCGTCAGACATGTGCCCGAATTAAACCATTTCAACTCCTATTTACATCATATTTTTATCAACGCCTTATTTATTAGACTTTTATAAACAGTAAGAGGTAAAAGGTCTTTCCTTTTGAAACCCAACTTGTTGGTTACCTATCGAAATGTGATCCAGAGTAATGGACATTTGTATGATGACGTGAAAAAGATGTGAAAAATTAGATATCCATTAAATTTTTTTCGATTCTTTAATACACTGCACTGAACAATTGACTCAAAATTGTGTGCCTAACTGTTATATTCTAGAGTCTTATATGATATTTAAGAAATGTACTGTAATGTAATGTAAATAAATATAATAGTTATATATCAAGCAATATTCTAAAACAATGCAATAATTCTCTTACGCGCCAAACACGGGGTTAAAACTGTTTAGCACGAATCTATTCCGGTCCCCCAAACACTTTTTACCGCAATTAATTAGTACATACGGCTGAGATTTTCCAGTACAATTATTTGTCGTCAAATTAATTGCTTTTATTATGTAGACGCGGACTAGGAATTTTGCGGGTTCATTTTTTGGGTAATCTTGAAAATATCTGTCGATAAAGAAATTTTTTTAATGGTACTAAAAATCAATACCAATACAAAAATTTAAATTGAGCAAACGCTGCTTTCTAATTAGGAATACGAAAATTTTGAACTGATATCCATTTAATACGTCATCACATCGAAAACAGTGCTTACGTGTTGTAAATAGGGAAATCAATACCAAACAACGCACAGCTCTGCTGCTGCTCGATAGAAATTATCGATCAATAGAAAAAAATTCTCAGTGCCATGAAAGCGTAAATATTTAAAATGAGATTTAACTGGTGGTCTTATCATGATGATGACGATATCATTAATCAATCATATCATGAATCAATGATACAATCATTTATTGATTACAGATGGTACCACCATCATTATATTGCAATATAAGTAAAATTTGCCACCGATGCGACTGTCATGCTTAAAAAGAAAATCATCATCATCATCAGCCTATATCAGTACACTGCTGGACATAGGCCTCCCCCAAGGGGCGCCATCGCGCCCTGTCCTCGGCTTGTCGCATCTAGCATCTGCCTACAGTCTTTCGCAGATAAAAATAAAATATTATTCCTCATTCATTTTATATAAAAATAGTGGCGAGAGACCCGAGTATTTAGCAATGCGTTTCTGATATGGTTGATATTAATACGTTTGTCACTATTACCCTGCGTTAAGATCCACTCCGCTGGTGCTGACTGCTATTGTGTTTTCGGGTGGTGGCCATTCGTATATCGCAATACCTGCTTTCAGGAATCCACAACGTAGGTCCTCATCTTCCTTATGAAATCCTGTTTTATCTCCGTTATATAGTTTTAACGTGACACACCAATCTTTAAATTTTGAAAACTGTGGTTGATTCTCCAGTTCCGAATCAAATATCTAGACGAAAATCAACACCATATACATTTTAAATTAAAAAAACGGAATCTTTAAAAACACTAACCGATCATACGTCATCATTTTAAACAAAGCGCATCGCTAAAGGCTTGTCTGTATTAGCCAAGTCTACTATCTTTTGGAAAGGTTTTACGCAACCTATATAAATGTCAACTTTGCCTTTCACATGACTGAATTTTTGTAGTCAACAATAAATTCCATTATGTTAACGATTCTTTTACTTACTCTATTTTTTGCTATTCTCTAGGCGAAATATATATGTACTGTACTAACTATTAGTTTGTCTCCAGTGTTGTTATTTTCCTTAACAAAAGCATTTTGCAGCTGGAAAAAGTCATAGATTAATGTACTTATGTATAAAATGTTTGGAGATATTAAAAAATTCGCGACGCCGTTTCTTCCCACGCATTATTACCTTCAGAGTGTACACATATCTACTCCACCAACTTTTGTGTTCTGTGACTATACATTTCTTAACGACGTTGTTGGTGTTTTTTGCGAAAACAGGAAGGAGGGTGTATTTTTCTTCTTCCAATTCTTTTCTACAAAATAGCTTGCGCCATCGGGAACCCCTCAGTCGATCGTTTTGCAAGTTACAATTTAGTTCTGATGTGTTATTAGAGTATTCGTCACCATCGTCAGATAACGAATTCCTCTTTTTCACGTATAACGTCTGACTTACTGGGAATATTTAAACGTGTCCTTAAAATAACTCAAGTAAGATCACAGTAAGAATTAGCTAGCTACTAATTAGTCAGTACACGCTTACGTGATAACTGAAATATTTCAACTTCGACTCACCTCTTATAAAATCGTCTGACAAAATAGAGGCACGCTTAAGAGATGCCTCTCTGTCCACTTGAGGACACCAGTGCGTGAAAAATTTGTTAGGCTTCTGCACAGTTTTTGTTCCAATATACAGAACTCTTCCAAATGTATAGTTCTCGTATAGTTTCATATGTATAGAGGGACAGAAGGGTTCACTGAGGGATGCTTCGAAAATATAACTGACCCGACCGTTGGGGAAATTGCAACTAGTCCGTCCGTCCGCGATGACATCAGACTTGACTACAAGATCCTCAATCTCCATAACAACAGAGGGTTTCTTTGTAAAGTTAACGTCGCGAAGACCCCACCAATATATGTCGACCCTTAAAGATATCATAAATTTATTAAATGTTTATCTGAAAGTTCCTATGTTAGAATTGTGCTATATACGCTATTGAAGAGGCCTACGACCAGCAGTGGACGAGAGTAGGCTAATGATGATGATGATATTAGAAGTTAAAAAATGTGCGAGAAAAATTTTGCTAGCGATAATGAAACGGCAGTAACAAAAGTTTGTGCATGTACTTGTATGTCGACGTTTTTGGTATTAAATGGGCGGGCAGCGTCTCTATATCGGTGAATGAATCTAATTCGTTGATGTCCGGTGCGATAAAAGATTCGTGCTCGGGAAGATACACGGTGGACTTCAAGAATTTTTCAGGAACCTGCAGAAAGAGAAATAAAAATTGTTAATATACATAGTACTCGTAGTTATGATAACAATGTTGTTGTTAAAATGTAAAAATGCCAGCGTTTACTGTAACATTATGTTCTAAGAAAGTGACTGTAAAATATAGAATTAAGAATTAATTAATTGAATAGCATAAACGAATTTACGAGATTCGTCAATTCTGAAGTGAAAATCACAAATCTGAAATAAGAATATAAGTGATTTTTAGCGACAGTAATCATCTCCGTGTTCTACGTCTTACCTATCGCCGTACTCTGGAGTAACAAGAATAGCTCATATTTTGGTTCTATTTTTGTACCCTCCGTCTGCGTCCTACGTAATCCGAATGGGCAAAACGTAAACAGAACCACGCGACGTCAGTCCTAAATAAAATCATTGATTCGAATATCTTAACGTGGGCGCCTACAAAGAAAAATTCCCTCTCTGCGAACACTTGGATTTTATCAACAAAAAAAAAACTCCAAAATTATCTAGGCCCAGGACGGGAAGGAATGGCGCCGATTAGGGAAGGCCATGTCCAGCAGTGGACATAAAATTAAAAGCTGAGGACGAACACTTGGATGAAGTTGTGGTTCACGAAAGCAGATTACTGTAATGTTCTATGATAATAACTTAAAATATTTTTTCACATGCATACTTTTTATCCGTAATAACCTGTAATATATGCACAGATACAAGAATTTTTCCAATGCTCTCCATTCCTTTGTACATTTCATGCCACTGAAGCTTAGGGGCTGAATTATAACCGACCGTGTCATCCACTACGGAGTTCACTTCAAAGGTACCAATTACAGTCATTTTACCCTGAATGAAAAACAGAATTAGTAATTTTTTAACGGACCAAACACTTTCTGGCATACTCTATAAAAAAGGCAATTTTTCGTTTCTTAAATTTTGATTTTATATCAGATCATAATAGAAACTGAATACATACTTCTATCAAAATAATAATATAAGAAATTAAAAAGTCATATACGTATAAACTTAAGAATCTTGATAAAAATTAACGTAACAGACAAATGAGAATTGTCATAGGCAACAAATATGATAATTAAAAAACAGCAAATAACGTTAGATGAAAAACAAGCAGATGCTGGATGCGACAAGCGGAGGACAGGGCGCGATGGCGCTCATGGCGCTCATTGGGGGAGACCTATGTCTAGCAGTGGACTGAAATAGGCTGATGACGTTAATGATGACTAAATAACGTTATATTTAGTACATCGTTATATTTATTACCATTAAATCAGTACTGTTAATTTCGATCATAACACCTGGTGGATATTTCGTTAGTCTATCAGAAGAAGTAAAGAGTAGTTTTTGGAGTCTTATCAACTGATTCCAAATAGGCGTAGACGAGTTTTCCACGACCTGTAAATTAAGAAGTTTCTATTTAGCTGCGATAACAATAAAAGTTTTTGTATTGCAAATGGATAAATGTCCAAAGATAGCAATAGGTTTTCACGTGTCACAACAGAATGTCCCACCATACAGTCCTCAGTAGATGGCACAGCACTACATTTTGTGACATTAGTAAGACTTAAGGACCCATTTTTCAGCCCTTTTGATTCCACTGTTGGACACAGTCTCTTCACAAAGCAACAAATTTAAAATCATTAGGTGCCACGCTGTTTACCAAGTCCGGTTTGGTAAATTGTACCTCCCCTTAAAGAAATTTTTTTTTTTGGAGAATTATAAGATGTACGAGTATCCTCACAATGTTTTCCTTCACTGTTATAGCAAGTGACTATCACGATATGTCGAGTGGTGCCCACCAAGTTGAAGTTGGAAACCATTAATATCATTGAAATGACCGTATATAACCTTTTATCCAATTATCTTTCTTTATCTTCAAAATAGGATGCCGTAATGTCGTAGTTCGCTCAAACTTGACATGACCCGTCCTTGTCCCAGCGAGGTTAAGTACGCATGTCATTCCACCACATACAAAAATGTAGAAAAAGCAAAGGACTGAGCGCAATTCTAAGTACCTACTTAAGAGATGCTCCCCGCTCTTAGTTTCCTTGCCAAGATATATTTTATTTTATAATATTATTAAAACTTACTCTACTGTCCTTCGTACTGTTCATAGTATATATTCTTAGGAAAAGGTAGCGAAAGTCGTCGCCAACATTGTCAGAGTAAAACTTCGCTTTGTAGACGAATACACGACATTCTACCATCTAAAACGGAAATAAAATTTTTGAAATATTTACTGCACTATAATATTTTTGAAGATTCTCTCTATGCTCACGCATAAATACATATATTGCAGATTTACATAGCAATCCAAAGAAACTTTCGGGTACCATTGAATTTTGGCTAACGTAATAAAACAGGTTTTGAGTCTATTCCAAAGACGAACGAACAGGCAAACTTAACAAATTGTAAAAATAATTTTTGCCTTATTTTTAGGCTTGAAAATATTTTTCACGAAACTGTAGTAGAGAGGGAAATGGATTAAACATTCACAAAATTCGCTTCACAGTTGAATTCAAGGGCTGTTACTTTGTATTTCGATTATTTTTTGCTTGTCTCTTGTCCGTGTGAAGTGCTAATTAAAAAGTAACGTGGAAATCGTATCTTGAAACTTCACACAGAATGTGGTAATGACGTAAAAAAAAACTTACAGCATTATAACAACATTGCATTCGAAATTTTCAACTAGCAAAAGAATGAAATAGGTATTTTGTATTCAAACAAGTGAAAATTGATAAAAGTAGGTCACAATGCATGTAAAAGTTGGCACGTAAAAAAATTCAAGTTTATAAAAAAAAAAAAAACAATATTCCGTTGATTCCAAAGATATAAAACTGCCATACATGAAAAGCGTCTTGAGTAAACTTACAATCACGCAACAGCTGCTACAACCAGCCAGATTCGTGATCTGATAATTAGTATAAGAGAGAAATTTTAATCTTACAAGTCCACCACACTCGACAAACATGTCAAAATCTTTTATTTTGAGCTTGTACCCAATGGGCAGACAGCGTTCAAAGGCGGAACTCTTCTCGTGAAGACCCATCCATGAAAGGAGCTCCACTTTTCCAACGACACAAAAACAGCCCATAGACAAAGAGCTCACGTGCTTCGAACATTTCAAAGGCTGGAATATAAGGCAAAGGCACACATGAGGCGGCACTTGCTACATATGTATATGTAGTACTCTTTTGGCTGTCGTGTGAAATGTATTACAAGTTTTCCACATTGTTTTCCGTATTTCAACACGCCAAAACGGTAATACGAACATTTATATGTCCGCCTGTTATGTACAGTGGAATTTATAGCAACGCTATTTTAATTGAGATTTCATGTTTTAGATAACAAAGCGTACTATTTGATGAATTTCTGTTTAAAACAGTACATTAACATACAATAATTTACAATCATAATAAATGGAATTTTCTAACTTAGGTTTTCTAGTAGATTTTTCTAGAAGTGGCTCGGAGTCTGGATTTATGCTCGGTGTGTGATAATGAGCTCACCATCCATTCCATGGTGGGACGTAAGTGCAGTTGGTGAAATGTGGAATTTATTACACTCCTCTACCTACTCCTTGGAGGATTACAGGGGTGATGTTGCATTGTGTTACGTTACGATCATAATACATTTATAAATGACACATAAATACTGAATAGTCATGAGATGTTAGCATATATGACTCTTATTATGAACTGATACACTATGATTATAAAATGTTTTTAACTTTTATTTTAAGAAAAGAATTATTAATAACACTAATAAACTTTATTATTTAATTTTTTAAAACGCATACACGTATTTAGGCATATGCCTACGCCCGAGCTCCAGCCCACGTCCACTTTAGACTGGCACACGAACCTACATTCATAGCAACACCTGTCTGATTACAGAACAACATACGAGTTCTTGAGATAGGACACAAGTTTCTATGTCTACATTAGATGCTCTACATACACGGAAAGAAAAATTAACGAATGACTACGAAATATCGTCATTTACCTAACGGTGGTTCAACGATAATTAATTTGGCCAACAAATCAGATTTCATTTAAAGGTAACTTTACACATGATAAAGGTAACTTTACACACGATAAAGGTAACTTTATACACGATAAAGGTAACTTTACACACGATTTTACTTAAAGGCAACTTTACATACGAGATTTTATATGTACAAAGAACTTCAATAACACTTTAAAATATATCTTTTGCAATCCACCAACCATACCTTGAAATATACCGTTCGTATTCCACCACAGTTTTTACCGCAGTAGTCTGGTATGTCGGAATGCATAATATCAGCCATGGTTATTTTGCAGAATCCAACTCTAGATGTACCGTTCAATAGCCAAATGACTAAATCCGGCCAGCCGACAGTTGACTGAAAGAAAAATAAGAAATCAGCAGATCACACAACAGCGATTGCATATGTGATTATTCAGGTTTTGAGAACTGTGTATTAATATATGACGAAAATTTACTTCAAACAAAAAACATTTGGAGCATGGAGCCCACGCTATAGTAGTGAATCTTTTAGCTATCATACGTAGATAGAGAGATTTCTATTTAATACTTTATTTCTATGAAATATATTATTATTACTACGGAGTAAAGATTTTAATTAATGTAAGAAAACAAATATGCTCAAGACGCCCGATATGACGATAGCGATTTTACTGATAACACTGACATACGCGGTTCGAGATAGCTGACGATTGAGGAGGAGAAGGAGGTATTAACAACAGCTTCATCTCTTTTCTTCTAAATTTCATTGGAATTTCACACAAACAATCCTTACATACCGTTAAGAAATACTGTAGTGCAATAGGGGGAACCAATTAATAATGGTACT
Source organism: Croniades pieria auraria (assembly GCA_018248815.1). Lineage (NCBI taxonomy): Eukaryota > Metazoa > Arthropoda > Insecta > Lepidoptera > Hesperiidae > Croniades > Croniades pieria. The sequence continues at coordinate 7,957 of DWJK01000160.1, forward strand.
ATAGCTCGTAAATCATAGCATAAAACGTCGATACAAAAGACGTATATCTACGTCATAACATAACAGAAAAAAAAAATATGTAAGTGATTTTGTATCATGCATTTCATTCTATCAAACGCGTAAATCACGCGGCATGCACGGCGCTCACGACTTTTTCCCGCTAATCCTAGCGTAATGTTAAATTTTCGTACTGCTTGAAAATGTTTCCCCGCCAGCGAAGAAGTTTCACTTCAAAAAGCACGGATCATGAATACGCTCTACCTAATGTCGGATCGCTGATACAACTTTCCTCGTTTTAAATCAATCAGCTAGCGGGAAAAGGGGAATAAAAACTTCTATGACTTTACTGTGCTACCGGCATTTGGAAACTTGCTCTTGACATCTACTTGCTTGTAAATTTGTATTTTACTCAATTGCTTATTGTGTAACTTAAAATAAAAGTTGGTTAAACTGACAAATTCTAGAAGGTAATTAAGCGTATATATACTCTACGGACGAAGAGTTGCTGAAGCTTGAGATACACCATAGAGTTATTATATATAGAGTAGGAGAGCTTAAAATGAGTCCATTGAAAAAAAGAAAAAGCAAATAAGCTACCTATCTCTCTTTCTCTTTCTACTCGCGCACGCTCAGGTTGCGCTAGCTTGAGTCATGCGTCAGTAGTGAGATAGAGATAGAGATAGGGTATCGCGATCGTTTCTCTCTTTCTAACCGTCGGACCTTGCCGCTTACAGGCAGCCGTACATCTTCCCTGTTCAATACGATACACAGAACAGGAATAGGATAGTGTTAAATGAACAACAATAAATACCTTATAGATAAGCTTTTTCAGATCTCGAATCAAGATGTGGCCTTCGGACAGTATGGTTTTAACCATTTTCCTAGCTGCAGTTGCAATATCTGTTCTAGTACCTTCTTGAGAAAATGTTAAAACCATTTGTAGAAGTTTCTGGCGTATCCTTTTCTGCGAAAGAAAACATACGGAGAATTATTACTTTTAAAATATTTGTAGTTTTTTTATTCCTCCAATTAAATATTTTTGAACTTTTCTTGGAAGAAATCTAAAAAAGACACGTACGTTGCACAATACACGCGTTACTTACATCCACATTATAAATATACGGAATTAGAAAGTAATATGCTGAAATGTGTTTTTATTCAGAAAAATTAAAGACGAGAAAAAAAATTAAGACAAAGCACGCTCATTTGTCACGAGTCGACTTCAATCCATTGCAAAACAAAGGCGTTACTTAAGGCACTCTGATAAATATTGAATAATGAATCACACAGTCCGGGCTACAAGCGATTAAATATCGAACAAACAGATAACTTCAAGACTTACTACTAATCTACTACATATAACCAATGTATATCATGTATAACTTTACGTGGGTATAATATAACAATTTACTTGAAACTTCAGTTTCATTGCGATTATTCAGTTACGAGCATCGTCTTACCAATTTTTCAATCTGTAACACCACTTGTTTCTTATCCAATTCTGTTCTGTACTGTTGTTCGGAGTAATCGCTATTGTAGTTTGAAAACACGTGATTGTCAATAAATGTCTCAATATCGCGTAATACTTTATCTAGAGTTTTATTCAGTTCGTCCAACAATTCTTCGGCCTCTGAATGATCACAGATTTTCAATTGACTCTCGACTTCAACAACAACTGACTCCTAGTTAAAAATTGATCTTCATCAATTTTTGCTTCAAATCTTCTATTACTATACGCAATTCGCAGTAAAATTAGTGTAGCAATTGAATTTGTGTATCGCATACGCACATACGCACATACGCATGCGCGCGCACATGCACGCACACACGCATGCACACATGCACGCACACACGCACGCACACACGCACGCACACACGCACGCACACACGCACGCACACACGCACGCACACACGCACCCACACATACACGCACGCTCACACACATACACGCACGCTCACACACAGATATTATAATACATCATTAATATAATTGTCATTTCTTCAAATTAATGTCTGTTTTTTAAATTAAAAAAAAATAATTCAGGCAGTATAAGCACGTTGGCAACCAAGATTCCTTAAAAACCATTTTTTCGGTGGAGCTAAGTAAAAACAAAAACATACCAAGTCGCAAACAATCCGAGAAATCGCATTGTTTCTATATATTCTGGAACGGTAATCAGGAAGTCGAGTGGCCGATTGCAATACTGGAAACTTATTAAAGAAATCATGATGTCCATACTCCGATTTACTTCTTAAAACCTTCAATGAGCCAGTATAGTGCAGTTTACGGGTTTCTAAAAAACAAAGCAAAATATTGAAAACGTTTAAATGCGGTTATTTGGGAAAAGTAAAAACAAATTGCGTATAGCAGAAACATTCCATAGGTTGATAACGTAACAAGGGAAAATGAATAACTGCTCTAAGCCTGAAACTCTCATACTTATGGTTGATTACGTAGCAATTAACGTTGACAGGATCCAAATACTCATATAATCTAGAGCTACACGAGTACCAGCGCCTGATGATCTACATAATATATTGTAATAGAATCATTGAGTAGCAGAGTGTTAACACGTAAATAGCTTTAATTAAAACGTCATTTATGTGTGGTAGCTCACTCAACCCTGATTACAAGTGGATTAGCACATTTACTTCATTAATTTCATATACAAATATTTATGCAAATTTTTCAATACCTTAACTCAAAAAGGTCGTTGACAATGTCATCGTAGGTACTAAGAGATAGGATATTTGAACATTCGTCTACTTACGTCTCTGTGGAAACTTACTTATTTCATTCATGACGGATGTGAAGTCTGGAAATACGTGAACGCGTCTCGTTAGCAATAAGCAAAATACCCAAAGTAAAATGAAAATGTATTTTTATATTTTACCTTCTCCAGTCATATCTACAGTTGGAAGCTCGCCAGTCGTCACTGCGATTCCGCATAAATGGCTCGAGACTCGGATGTCTAGCATAGACATTTCAAAAATAGCACAGAAAATGCAAAAATCTTTCAACATCCACAGATTTTCCTGTTAGTTTTTACGAAAATGTTTTTAATAATATTTTTAACATCACAAATTCTATTAAACAAATAATGTATTATCGACATATCTGTTAGAGTAAAACATATGTATTTGTTATATAAGACTGGAAAAACACGAAAATGCATTTTGAATCCACTGAGAAATTTTGAGTATTTCGTGCAAGGACTATATTACACCATGACATCGATTTTGGAAGAACTCTAGAAAGTACTCTAGTCTGCAAGAGCCCTTACATTAAAAAAATCTTGAAGCAGAAAATATATAAGGGGCAACTAACTTGTACCTTCCCTTGTCAAGTAGCATTTAGACAGGACACCTTCATGTCTAGACATACATAAATGTCATATTGTGCGATGTCACTAATATCCAAGTAAATTAACATTTTACTAACAGTGTAGTATTGTATAGTAATCCGTGTTGATATACAGTTTAATCTATTTTCCAAGAAACACCAATATTTACCACAGGAATAGGAGAAACCGGCTCGACACTAATACTGCCGACGCTTTGTTGATAATATGGAACAACGGTGCTGAGTGACACTAATAGAGATCCCCGGTAGTATGGACTATCGCCGGTCACAGGAACACTTCCCAAACAGTTCAGTCCATACACCGGTAGTAAAGATGGTCCGAATGTTGGCAAAAACCCTGATAAATAGATTTAATATTTTAGAACTTGCAATTAACCTCCAAGGTAGGTCTCAGGTGGTTCAAAATCAAGGAAGTGAATTTTACTAAAATATCGTTATCACGTCAGTTTCTATTTTTCCAATGCGAGATAGATGTTTCTCTAAGTACGTCACGATAAAATTCTAGTATACAATACAAAATAACAGCTTATACCGGGAATGACATTTACATAAAGCTATCTATATTATTTGTGGTGCTGACTGTCATGTTCTCATTTTTTTCTGAAATTTTCCTGTCGGTGTAAATGTTACAAAGCTGGCTTTCATCTTCATAATCCGAGATCAAAAGCAAAAGCGTTTATTATTTACTTAACTTAACTTACTTTTAACTGTTAAATAAGATACCCTAATCTTAATACACTGACAGTTCGTGAATTGTTTCCTCGGTTATGAAATAAATACCAGTACCGAAAAGTCGCCCGAGACCTTCCTACCGTTTAAAAATGACGTAATTAAGTCGGCCCTACTTTTAGTATAAGACAAAATAATTCAGTCTTATCGAAAATTATTAATTGTAGGTACTTAATGGTCAGGAACTCTAGCGGTCTTCCTGGCCACTCTCTGTTTGGAAATACATGCTTTAACCTTCTTGCAGATCCAGGTTCAAGATGAGTAGCGATTTGTAAATATCGATACAAAATTTACCATTTTCCCCATCGTGTGATATGTGATCCAAGTTCAAGAACGTGGTGCCTATTGGTCTGCTAGTGTAGGCGTCCGCCGAACACACTTCGAAACGGATCGTTAGATTGGAATTCGGAAACATTTCCACCATAGAGATTTGTTCACAGTACATTGGGTTGCTGGTGTGATTTTGAACTGCTGTTTTCGCCTGGATTTATATATTCAACTATCAATATCAAAATACAACATTGCTCCTTTATGAAGTTATCCTACTATAGTTTTATATATATTCAAATCCCAGAAACACTTCTGTAGCACATGTTGCACGTTATCGCATTTTTTAAACCTATTAGACGCGTGAATTTAAAAAGTCAATGCAATAAATGGATGTTCTATGCAAAATATCCCTAAGTGATTTTATTAATACATACAAATATATTTTTTGTAGGTACCTAAACTACCATCCCGTCTAAAATATGTTTAAACTACAAAGCAATATTCTGTCATAGAAGTCATAGCGTGTTTTAACATACCCTTAATAACCCACTAAGAACTATAGTAATGATTACCTGCAGCCCACAGAAGAGAATTCTAACAAATGTATTGGGAGATTTTGCACTGTGATTTCGATCGTTTTGCGAGCGAGTTTTATATGAAATACCGAATGCCCCGTGTACTGTGATTATGTAGTTCGCTTGCTGCTGTTCCGAACTGGACGACATGAAATAGTTTCTGGAAGGATGAAAACATTAAGTAAACGATTTTTTTCTGTTAAATAATAAAGCGAGGCGTTGCTGTATAATGCCTTAATACACAATACACGCCATATTTAAAAACGTTTAGCAGTTGTTCTTAGTAATAGTACATGATAAATACAGATGGAAAAAATGGAATTTTCAGTAGTAAATAGAATCGCAGATAGAGAGTGTACGTATCGCAAAACAATCTGCCCTAGACGTCCTGAATGAGTGTCAAAATGAAGGTATACTTACACTGTAACATTATTATCAATGGTATCGGGAAGCATTCCTTGGCAATGACCCATGCAAGTAATCGCGGCGTCCACCTTTAGGAAACCTACAGAACCAGCCGATAGGCCACGAGGAAGAGATAACTGCAACCACTTGCGCAACACTCTGTGATCTGAAATATTCCAAGAAGTCTATGCCAATCTTTTGTGACAGACTAGTAGAAAATGTCGCAGTAATACCATAGAGTGTTGTATTGTATTCCGACTTAATATTAAACATTTATGTTAAGGTGATTTAACTGTTTTTTTTACAATATCTCTTCATAGATTTTTTTCTAATATAAAACTAAGTAGATAATGTACCTATAAAATAACTCACTAAACAGTACTAGCCTTTGCAGAACGTTAAGCTTATACTAGACTGCCGAGGCATTTCAGAATTATGTTACAACAATCCAAATTATCTGGATACTCATTACATATTAATATTATGCAATTTCCTGCCTCGTTGATTGAGTTGCTGCAAGCGCGACTGCCGATCTGAAAGTCCTGGATTCAAAGCCCGGGTCGAGTACTATTAGTCTATTGGATTTTTCTAATTTGGAATTTCTAGTAGTGACTCTGAGTCTGGATCTGTGCCAGGTGTATGGCCATAGGCTCACCACCTGTTCCATGGGACGTAAATGTAACTGGTGAAACATGGGACTGTACCACATTCCTTTGCCTACCAGTTCAGGGATTACAGGCGTGATGTTACGTTTTTGTACACAATTTCCTGACTTTACACGCAGGTTACGGCCATAAACAAGTAATAATTTCCCCAAAAACATGAAGTCGAAAAAAGGTTAGGGTCCTTGTAAGCCAATGTTGCAAAGACTATTTACTGGTATTAAATTTCAAATTATATTTTAAATTATTGAAATCTAATAATTTCAAGGGACTTGGACCTACTTTAAATTTGCCGATATACCGGCTTTTTATTTATTTATATTATAGTAGGATATTATTAAATTTAAATAAATAAATTTAATTTAATTACAAAATATTAAATCAATAATCTGCGAAAGGCTGCAGGCAGATGCTGGATGCGGCAAGCCGTGGACATAGCGCGATAGCGCTCATTGCGCGAGGCCTATGTCCAGCAGTGGACTGAGATAGGTTGATGATGATGAAATCAATAAATATTTAAATAAATACATGAATATTAAATAAATATATAATGATAATTATTAACACATTTTTAATGTATCAATGTAGACCAAACAATACTTAACATAATTAAGAATAAAATCTTTATGCATATGTAAACGTGTTGATTCGTTCTGAAACTCTTGTGTTTAAATACTCCACGTGCATAGTTACGAATTCACAGGACAACTAGAAGTGACATAACGTCACGTAATTTTTACGTAACGTTACGTAGCTTCTACTTGTCCTATATACTATAAGAAATTGCGTAATATAATATCAGGTAGAAGTATCTTGATATTACGACAACAGGAAGTTGTTCACGTTTTTAATAGGCGACTCAATTACCGAACGAACGGAATACTTATCGATCTTTTAATTTTAAACCCTGAATCGTAGTACACAATTTTTACATTTAAGTGATTTATTATTCAGAATTTAGGTGTAATGCGTCCCGATTTAAAAGGGTCAAAGAAACTGGAAATAGTTATAAGTATGACGCGGTGCACATCTGCCTGAGAGCTCGCCAGCGCACGGCTATACGCCTCGGTAACTACGAAAATATGTAATAAGTTCTCAATAAAAGGAAAACTTGGGTCGTTTTCTTAACTTTAATATTTATATTCAGTGAATAAGAAAAGATAAAATAGAGTCTACATAGAATATCTTCGCATTCAGCTAACGGCAAGTTTATAAACATTATATTGGAACCGAGTAGCAAACAGAAAATAAATTTAAATAAAGTAGATTTTAAATTCTTGGGAACGATTTTTTAAAATACACTGTGAAACCCTTTGCACCATAAGAACCATGGATCAATGTTATAAATGTAGTTTAACAGGTTGCTGTTAAACTACGTTTGTAATTTTTGTATATAGTTTGTATATATTATAGTTTGTATATATTATAGTTTGTATATATTAGTCTGTATATAATATAGTCTGTATACATTATAGTCTGTATATATTATAGTCTGTATATATTACAGTATGTATATATTATAGTCTGTATATATTATGGTCTGTATATATTATAGCCTGTATATATTATAGTCTGTATATATAATAGTCTGTATATATAATAGTCTGTATATATAATAGTCTGTATATATTATAGTTTGTATATATTATAGTTTGTATATATTATAGTTTGTATGTAGTTCAAAGTAAATTGGAACTAGAATGCTACTCAAGTAATTGATTTTAGTTAAACGAAAATGGAATAGTTTACTGTCTCTGTCAGAATATGCTTCAGAAAACTACACAAGAAAAAGTTTATGGAACTAAATTACATTCAGTAATTCAAAAACTACTTTGAAATTAGTTTAAAAAGTAACTGCTACTCGGTCGTGCTTTTTCTGTATCGGTGGTTTTTCTATGAATAAGAAAACAGAGAGAAAAAAGGTATTTCGAAACTCACACAATTGGTGCCATACCGTCCCAAGATCGATATTGGTCTCGCCGAGCAAACGAGCGGCAGAACAACATCTTGGTTCCATAACGGTTAGGAATACACTAGATCGCTGAAGGTCGTATATGGTTGCATACATTTCAAATACGAAGCACTGGAAAGAAAGTTAATAAAGGCTTTATTACAATTTTTTTATGCTCAACTGTTGAAGAAAACTCTAGAGGATTCCAGGGTTATTTGCTTCCAGGTCACCAACTGAGCAAGTATCTGTGATGTAAGTAGTAAAACTTGTTTCAATAGAAGCTACAAAACCAAAGAAGGCTTTTGGGAAAACTCAAAAATATAAACAAACAGAAGGGTAAATGCAAATCTTTAATTTTTTAAGATATATTTGGTCATAATGTAAAAATTCACAATTTTGCGTTTTAAAAAAAGCTGTCACTAAAAATGAAAAGTAGGTAACCATATTAATAATGTCAAGAAAAATTTCGTCTTAACTGTCTATTTTTGCAACTAATTTACCGGTCCTATATCCAAGCAACATGAACTTCAATCCTACTCAAATTACTAATAACTTTATATATATCACCACGAAATAAAGTTTTTAGACCGATCTGTTAGTCATGAAAACGAATGTAACCAAAAATAAATGACAGGTACTTCTTTATAGAGAGGTTCTTGTTTATTCCGTCTTAAGTTTGTCCGATATTTCTTTTTCCCGAGCATCACAACCACGAAGGAATTAGCAGATCTCGGGTTAAGCCAAGTGTAATTCCGACCTTCCAGAACACCAACAGATATCTGAAGTGCGAAAAATTAAGAGGAAATCGCTATATTACGCCTCATTAGCCACAGTTACATTATAATAACGAAATTAACGGAATACCGTTAGTTTGATTCAAGGCGAAAGCGCCTGTACAAAACTTACAGCAAAGCTTTAAGCGCCTAACCCAACCAACACTTATATTTGAATGGTCGCTAAGAAATGTAGTTCTTAACTAGAAATCTTCTAAGTACTCGATATATATATCTTTATAGGTATTGTCAAACGCATATCTGTAGATTCTTTGTAAAAAGTGTAGTACGCCAAGCTGACGGAAATATAAATTTTTCTAATACCTAAGCGCATTGATTACTTTTTTAGTGAGAATACTTTACATTACGTTAAGAAAACGCACAGCGAGACCCGTTTCAGCGTAGTTTTAGCCACAAATGTCACAAACAAGAAACATTCAATTAAAACGGCGAGGACCATAATTTACATCGAGACTTCACTGGTCCGCACGACGTCGGGCATCCATTGTATTTTGAGCAAAAAGACAAACTCGCGCTCCTACCAATAAGGGTCCATAATAAATAATTTATAAGAAACGCGTTATACATAACCTGAAAATACTGAGGCATCGCTTCCGGATTGTACTCGTTCTCGATTCTGTAAGTCGGCGGTCCGGCGAGTTTTTGCCGGCCACGCTCCTCCGTTGACTCCGGGCGCATGCTTTTATATATTTTATAATGAATCAATGCGACGAAACGGTTTAAACTTTTAGTTATAAATAAATCAGTAGGTAAGACGGGTTTCTTTTATAACGTCATTTGAGACAGGTTGATTGCGGTGAATGACAATGAGAATTTGACGGGTTTTGACGTCGTACTTTTTGGTTGCTGGCTTTTTTATGATGCACCCCCGGTTCGGGTTTCCAGATACCTGACCGCAACGCGCGGTGCGTGGCGGAATTGTTGCGAGTGCAATGTAATGGTTATATGCCTATTATCTGCTTGTGTCGTTTTTAGTTCTCTTTGTTTCAATAGTAACTGGATTCGCTAATTGAAAAAGTTTTCAATGCTGCCGAAACTTTTTCGACGTATACTGTACATACACCCTCGTTAAGGATTTCCTTTTTTGTGTCTCGTCAACACCAAAATGACGATAAAAATTTTCCTTAATAAAACTCGATTTACCGTACTTTTTTTACCTCAGCGCGCTTTTTTTTGTGATAGATCAAAATTTTTTTTTAAATTTGCATTTATCTGTTTCTCTATAGAAGGATGTATTCATTCATCTGTATCGTATAATTTGAACAATTTATTAACACATACGAAGATCATAAATGGGACACGATGAAGCGATCTTACTTTTATTTTTGATCTATTATAATACCTACCGAAATAAACGGCCCGCTTGACTTAACTAGATTTTCGTCATAGTCTACGAGGTAATATTTATTTCTACATGGTTCCTTTGATATGGATCAGTTTGCTCATCATTAAAATACCAACAAAGAAACGCATGGCATTAATATATCCATAGACGATCCAATGCCACTAGCGAAGAAACGTCGTTCGTAGAATTACCGATAGGCCCCCAATCGAAAACTACCGAAAACCGCGCGCTATGCGCCATCTTATTAAAATATCTTCGCCAGATTTATAACGGTTTGTCAATATTTTAATGAATACTTTTGCTACTGTAACGAACAATAAAACACCAGTGATTTATTAAAACATTTTACACTAGCACGCGATCCCAAATGTTACTGGAAACGATGTATAGGTAACGTGCTACAGAACACATTTCATTCACCAGCGGTATAAAAATAAGTGACAGTTTTTATCCTTTAATTTTTACCTAACAACGTTGTTTTTCCTAACATTTATTTACCTATTGTACAACCTCATTGTTCTATCATTGCATAAAAACAGATCAATAATACCATGACGCTATATAACTGCGACTTACTTTACACCAACAAAGGTATAGAAATATATAGAAAGTGCAGAGAAATACTTATGTTAGAACATTCTAGTACATTACCTCCGGTTGATGCATATATTGGTCGGTACGAACCACGGAAGCTTACAAACCTACATGAGAACTTCTACGAGATATAACGAATGTTATGTAAGATAACGAACTAGAGCGACTGTTCGAAACACGGAAAGGCTCTGTGAAAATGTACAACTAGCGGTAAGTGATGTGAAGCGCATCAGTACTCAGTGCTGCTTATATTCACAGACCGTTTGAGATCCGCTATTATTATAGTATTTAGAGATTTAAAGATTTTATTAAACATAATGGCTGACCCAATTGTCATTCCACTGTTGGAATATGGGTCTCCTTTCATAATGAGAGGGTTAAGGCCATAGTCTGCCACGCTGGCCAAGTGCGGGTTGGCAGACTTCACAAACCTTAATTTTGTTTTTTGTATATTCTAAGGGGTGCAAGTTCACGATGTTTTCTTTCACCGTTAGCAAGTGATATTTAAACTTAAAACGCACTTTTGTAAAGAGGTGCGCGCTATGGATTTGAACCCAGGACCCTCGGAGTGAGAGGCTGAATTCTTAACCACTAGGCTATCATTGCTTTTTTTTATTAAATATAATCACACATAATATTGTTATTACACAACTACTATACATATGTGTGGCAACGCCAGAAAATACGATATCTCGTAATCGTGAGAAAGCAGTAAATATTCAAATGCACAATAGCGATCGTTGGGCAATAGGGCTTTCTGAATAAATAAATAAAACAAATTTTACTTTTACAATGTTAATATATTAAATATTTTATATATAAATATGGTTCGTAATGTTATCACTACAAGCTACGTAGTTACATCCGTACGTAGTAGCTTACGTCTACTTGACCTAACTGGCGACTTTACGTGTTAACATTGGGTAGCTTTCAAATACGTAGGTATGAAAGTTCGCTAAAATATATTCACAAAGCTTAAACGACGATATTAACGCTTATCTCGTTTGTTAAGCTACTGCCAGTAGTTACTTAGATATGTAGAAACTGAACGTAAAATAACCACTAGTGTTTAGCGTAGTTTTTCGTCTTCCCATATATGTAGATATGAGATAATAATGATAACTTAATACAAATTTAAAAACTTAAGACAAGTAAAGTTAACTTAAACATGTGAGTGGGAAATTACATAACCTGATATTTATAAAACTTTTGTATAAATTTAAAGAAAACAGTCGAGTACATTTTTGAACTTAACTACTAAATATGCGGTTGATTAAATATACAGAAGGACTTATTAAATTTCATTTGTAAATGCAGTTTAAATTTTGGTACGTGTAATAAAAATATATAAAAACTAGACGTAAGAAGAGCGCCAAAATATCAACACAGAATACAGAACTTCGGAGCTCGGAATATAGAAAATTAAGAGATCATTTCACAAAGACGCATCGCATGGTATACGTGGTGCGGGACATATTATAAACCTATACTGAAATATACCTGTGCTATCTACGTTTACATACATAATAAGAAACTAGACTAACATACAGTGTCCATTAAAAAGTGCCGTACAACGATTGAATATGTTTAGAAATATGTTACTGTTAAAACATTTCCAAACGCATGTTATTACTATATTAAATGTTTTTTTTCTAAAGAAATATTCAGAAAGAAAGAGCAGCTTTAAACATTTAAATATGTTATTCTAATAAGTTTACTTGGCACTCATCATATCATATCAATACAAAGCTAAAAATATTAACGCTATATCTACCACAGGTTTTAAATTTTATTTTAATTAAAATATTTTTAACTGTCTGTTGATTATAAATATCCAATATTTAAAACATACATATTAAATCTTGAATGAATATTGCGGTTAAAACGATTTATTTTTAATATAATGGTACTCGTATATTGAACGAGCGTGAGTATTATTACATTTCACAAATGGCAAAGATGTTGTTTTGAGATTTATAAGATTTCTTATTAGAAAATTATATTTCTTTCCAATCAATTATCCTGCAAAGCTCACGAGAGTGATGCGTTCAATCGGAAATAGCGTAAAAACTTAATGGAGGATATGAAAACTTTAACACTACAATAAAATAAAGAAATACGTCTTACACGTTACATTTTTTAGCGAAGATTTAAGAGATATCATCGCTAATTAATACTATCGAAACTTTTTCGAAAATCTTACGGAACTTCAAATTTAGAACTAAATTAGCTGTTCAAAAACAGACACATGGAATGCGCTTTGAAACTATATAATGTTCCATAAACATGAATACGTCAAGCCGAAAGTTCTAGCAGTTGTAGAAACACAGCTTGATTATATTACACAGAAACAAAACAAAAACTATACTTATTAATACTAAGTATGTAGATGCGCGAAAATCTTACATGACGTCTACAGCTCTATTATAAATTTAAAACAATATCACTTATACGAATTTCAGCTGACTAGTATCACTTTATTTACATAGCTCTAAGTTACTATTCTATATAGAAAAGAAACAAGCTGAGAGTAAAAGATTAATAGGAAAAAGAAAAGGTAGAGTCATGATAGAGTTCTCTTTGATTCCTATTTTAATACGATTGTTAACAAGAGGTATTATTATAGGTTAGTAATAGTTAAATATTGTATAGACCACTAACTTTACAGGTGTCTAACATTTTAGCATCATAATTAAAAAACTCTACTTTATCATCTGCTGTAATTATTTTTAAATATAGTATCTATTGTTGATTATAAGTCATTTAAAGTTTTTGACTCGTCATTTACTGACTAAGGTTACTGGAAATGTCAAAGTAATTTCGACTAGAGAGATACCTAGCTACTTAGATACCAGCTAGGTGGAGTGACGATATACGCAAAGTGGCTGGCGGTGGTTGGATGCGAAGAGCTGAAAATCGAGCTCAGTGGCGTGCCATTGGAGAGGCCTATGTGCAGCAGTAGGCTGATGATGATAATGAAGTGAGATACTGTGAAACATCCAACACTTAATCCTTTAGAGAAATACACCAGTATATGCATGTTACGGTTAATATCATTCGAATAACTTCAACAATACACTCAGCATTCAACTCGCCTTGAAGCTGTACGTTAATAATAATATTACGTCATACCGATATCTAGGTTTTATGCGAGGATTCTACGTATGATAATTATATTATTATAATCATATATTTTATTATTTATTATGCTTTGAATCTTCCGTGTAGTGTTGCGAGCAAGAGCAATTTCATACAATTCTTTTTAAACCACAAAATTACCACGTCTAGGAAAACTTTCGATACGTTTCCACTGCAATGCTCAATGATTAAAATGAACCGAATACTTATGAACCGTCTAATAAAGTTTGTTGATTATTGTTATTATGGGTTATTATTGTTGTTACGGGACTAGGGATATACTTTTAAAAGATCAGTGTAACCAATATTTCCAACCTAAAGGTGAATGTTCAATATAGGTGTTAACAGGAAACTGGTTCAATTTCCCTAAGTTGAACATTTCCCTAAGTATTTCGCAAGTTCAGTAAGAAATTGCTATTGTTTTAGATAATTTTTCTGTCTTATCTCCAATTTATTTGGGGTCGGTGCATGCGAACATAAATCCAATAAGATTTTAGTAAGATATTACAAGTCAATCTAGACCAGCTTATTAATTTAAAAGCATACTTTTAATAAAAGAAATATCTTACTATTTAGTTCTTATTCGGAACATTCACCTTTCTCTGTTTAGAATTTTCAGATTACCGTTATAGAAAGTGGGTCAGTAGGTACATTTTTGACATACGATAAAGTCACTACGTAATAATATAAAGTCTACAGTCGCATTTATAATTAAGTATTATTTACGTTAAGGAGTCCTTCGCCGCATAAACAGCTGTTACGTAATTGGCTTTCAAGACAAAATCTACATTTGAATTGTTGCAGCAGTAATAATAGAACTGAAATAACTGTTGCAGTTCAATCTCCTCTTCTTACTCTACATCGGTGACTGAATCAATCGGTCCTTGCAGTGCGGGAATTCGACCTTAAGGCATTCCGGTGGCGGGAGTACGCCATCATAGATGTTCGTCTCCCGCTTGATTGATTGTCAGTAAAGTTCGTTAAAAGCCATCGGATGCGGAGTGTGGACCCTGAGGTCGTCCATTGAGTGAAGTGGTTCCGAAAGCATCAGGGCTCCAGGGACGCCAGTGGAAGACGCCACAGATCCGGGAACAAGAGGGCCGTTAGTCGTATTGCCGTTTGGAGTCATCGGGCCGTGTTGGTTCGATTCTTGTCTCATTATGTTACGACGCCATTTAGCTCGCGCATTTTGGAACCACACCTAGTTCGGAGAAATTTAAAAACAATTACAAAAAGTTAAATACTCTTAGCAATATACTTTTAAAAGTAATTTAGTATTTTAAAAAATTTAACTTCTTAATATTAAATGATCAATGAATATGATATAGTATAATATGAATCCTGGATTACTCTTATTATAAATTATAGAAAATTCCTAATTTATATTACAGAAAAAAGATATAGAATATAAGGTATCATAGTAGAGATAAAGAAAACGTATGATAATAAAGGATAATGAACGTTAGAAAGGATTATTTTTTTAATATTTGTGCATAATTTTAAGAATTACCTGCAGAACCCGTTTCGAAAGGCCTGTCTTTTGAGCCAGCTGTTTGAGGTCCTTAGCATCTGGATTCTGGTTGATCGCGAAATATGACTTCATGGTGCGTAGCTGGTGATGCTTAAAGCTGGTGCGCATGCGCTTGGTGCGCTGAGTGTGACCAGTCACACTCCCAGGAGATGTCACCGATGAGTCGTATCCGAGAGACTCCATCGACGAAGACAGATCACCGCGATGCAGGATATCTGGAACAACACGAAACTATTATTTAAAAGAATAGATTACGTAAACCAAAAACGGATTTTATTTTGTGAATGAAGACAAAAACTGCAGTTGCCTCTCTTGTTACATCGGAACTGAAAACGCTAGAACGCTACCCGTATATACATACATACATAGAATGTGAATAGATCTGAACTTATTATATTTTTATGACCTTACTGAATGAAAGGCAGCAACTTGAAAAAAAG
Source organism: Croniades pieria auraria (assembly GCA_018248815.1). Taxonomy (NCBI): domain Eukaryota; kingdom Metazoa; phylum Arthropoda; class Insecta; order Lepidoptera; family Hesperiidae; genus Croniades; species Croniades pieria. The sequence goes on from DWJK01000160.1 coordinate 23,755, forward strand.
GACTTCTCCTCACTCAAGATGCAGCCGACGATCTTATTATTCATACCAGTATGGAAGGAACATTTCAAAAATGGAACCGCTTGCACTGAAAAGATATTGTAGCGTGAACACTTTCGAGACTTTAAGTCTTTCTATGTCTCTAAGCCCTCGTGTCTCATAACCTAAACTTCACGAAGAGAGTGCTTATATGGGGAAAAAGCATTGAAACATATTAAAACTCATAACACCTTTCAAACGAATCGAGCCGTGAACACCAAGGAAAATGCAGGTAAGGCTAATATTTGCTTCAGAAATATACAGAGTATAATGGTCAAGGTACGCTAAATGCACAAGTTCCGAATAATATTTTCTGATGATAGTAAGCGCCGCTTCAGTCTACGGATAGTTAAAAACAAAACGTTGGTCGTTGTCCCCTATTTACAACGATGCTTTAGTCTGGAGCCACTGCAGACTATCCCCAGTGAATCCAGAACGTAGACATTATTAAGCCCCTATTAGTGGGGGAGTTCAGTGAATTATAATATTAATTGGCATAAGTCTATCAAAAAATACATAGCACAGAATACTTGCGACGTAAAATAATACACTATTATTATTATATCTTCACGTCACATACTTTACAGGATACGCAGAGAGCACCGAATACAAAATATCGCTATCCTTGCAGACCTGGAGTGCTTCTATATACACCGGGTACAGATCCAGACTCCGAGTCGCTACTAGAAAATCTAAATTAGAAAAATCCAATAGTACCCGACCCGGGATTTGAACCCAGAACCTCCCTATCGGCAATCGCCTTTACAATCGCTCGACCAACGAGAGAGTCAAAATGTATATTAAAAAGGAAACATGTTTTATCTTGACCAAATCATAAACACGATGATTAACGACCAAATATAATGTACATTTTACTAATAAACTCAACGATAAATGTTGAATTAATCACATTCAAATAATATCTCATTATGCATACGAATATCAAGTAGTTTGTTGAGCAGTCAATACCGACCTATTTATTGATATGAACCGGTAATTATGCACCGCGTGCATTAATTAGCTCAAAATTCACCCGCGAAGCGTTTGTGGATTTAAAATATTTAAACACCAATCATTACTTTGCACATAATCCCTAATGATGGATTGATGTTATGAAACCTGATAATCCTTTAAATTTATTAACACCTTAGTAGACAATTAATTATTATTAATTTATACACACGTATGGTTTTTAATGGGTAGGCACGGAGCACCGAGGGACATATCTCTGTTGTTTCAGACCCGACGTGTCTACAATACGAGCTTAGTTCCATGGTTTTATAAGTTCCATGGTTTTATAAGTTCAGTATTTTCGATGTACGTAGGAATAACTTCAGGCGTAGGCGGAACCTTACCGGAAACGATAAGTCCAATTTGATTTCTAAGTGGATCTTTTTATCTGGATTTTTTATTTTATGTGGAGCATAACTATAATAAAGAACACAATGTGTATTCGCTTTTCTCCAGGTCTGGTGCTTAGACTTTTTGAACTTTTTTTACTGTGATCATTTGTTCATATAAATATATATATGTTATTATTTTACCAGGCTTCTTACGGGTAGGGAAAGAGCACCGAATTCCAAATATCTGTATTAATTGATCTGCCGTGCAATCATCTCCCTTTTCATATATATACGCGTATATACTTGTTTTTATATAAATGTGACATACTACGTATCATCACGCTTGTAATCCCCGAAGGGGTAGGCAAAGGAGTGCAGTACACTGCCACGTTCCACCAGTTACCTTTAAGTCCCATGGAATAGTGGTGAGGCTATTGCCATACATATATAAATATAGTTTTCATTTACTTTCGCCGGCAATACGGCAGCGAGAGGAAACAGTGGTTGGTCATGAGAAAAAATCTAACAAACCTAGCGTGTCGCGGCGAAGCCACATCCTTTAGTTTTTCGAATGCCATTGTTGGTGACAGGAAGCTGAAGACTCGACTGATTACAGATCCGGCTGTGGTCGCAATCAGAACAAATTGCGTCAATCTAATTGGGCGGGTTTTTGCGAGCGGGTAATCTTCCAAGGAGTCTGGACTTACGTAACATTTAAATAACGAATTCCGAGAATTAAGTCGGGCCGCGGGATGAATGAATGGTAGGTTAAGTTACTGGTGCTTTTGCGTCCCTTTGTTAAAATGAAGTAGTGATTTAATACACATTTTTATCTTTCAAATATAGTGAGTTTTCCAGTATAGAAGAATACTTTGGAATATATGTCAATAAATAAGTGTTTGTTGAGGTACGTAACGGTAATTTCATAGTTCGATTACCTCTTTTAAATTAGATTTGTGAGTTCATTGTTATGTCAATATTTGAGTTAACACAACACTACACGCACTAAAAGTGCAATTTTTAAACGAGAATTAAGAAAAGAGTTTTTTTTTTTTCAATTTATTCGGAAGCAAATAATAAAAGAAGTGATAAACGTAAATAGTAAGAAATGGAACTAAATTAACAATTATGCAACCGTAAACAAAAGAATATATTATAAAATGTGTTAACAAAATCTAAAACTCAATACTTGACAGCGTTTTTTATATTAAATACATATTAAATATTACAACGCTACTAATTAAAATGGAGCTTTACTTGTAAATAAGAATATTACAACCAGAATCCGGAACGACGCGATGTATCCAAAATAAGGTAAAAATTACATACGGCTACATGTGACGAGTATCATTCCAAGGAGAATCGTGGTAGCTGCTCATTAGCCTCGCCGGCGATGTAACGGATACGTCGAAAAACCGAAATCAACTAGCAATTACAGCCGAAGAATTAGATCTCCTACCACTTACATGGCTGTCAAAACAAATAACACGAAATGATAGATGTACTGATAAATTGGACATATTTTTGATCTTGCGATACTCCTAATGGACGGTTGGGCGTTATTAAAAAAACAGTGGTTCTAATTCCGAATTCACTTGGGTGGCTAGTTAACGGACTCGACGGCGCATTGACAGTTAATTAATTAGTAATTGTATAACTCGTGCCCACTAATGATATGAGCTACAAACGCACGGAGTGCAAGAGAAAACAGAGGATACACTTGAAATATTTGCGTTTGGCATTTTGAACCTTAGTAGAAAGTATGTAAAGTGAATTTTTCGTCCGTAAAGTGCAAGTGACTAATGGTATTTTATTTTAAAATTTGATATAACGTTTACGAGTATACGGAAAGTGATAAAAGAGAGGAATCGTAATGACATAA
>DWJK01000161.1:0-26997 GCA_018248815.1 Croniades pieria auraria
CCCAAATTCCAACAGTGGAATGACAAATGGGTCGATTAAAAAAAAAAAAACTCGGAGTGTGGATCAGTGCCCGGTGTATGGCAATAAGCTCACCACCTATTCTATAGGCTTAGTGTACTACACTCCTCTGCCTAACCCTTCTGAGATTACAGGCGTGATATAACGTTGTTACACATGCGACAATACATGTAACGGATGCATGCGATATAACAGCATTTTTGGCTTTACCCACGTTTTACCCAATCCAAGGCTATCATTAATCACAGGACGATTAAAGCCTTGTGGGAATTCCGTGCGCTACGTCGATCAGACAATTTTTAACATATTGCTGGCTTATAAATTGTGTCTTAAAAACTTCCTGTATGTTATGATGTTATAATCACGAAAACAAAGTACATTATTGTCATTCTCCTTATACCATAATGTCCGATCCCATGGGTAGGCAGAGAGCACCCAGTGTCAAATATCTCAATCCTTACAGATCTGACATGTTTCTTCTAAACTCATCATTCATATAACTATACTATCATTCATACTATACTAACTAAAAAGTATACATTGTGTAGATATATTAATATAGAAAATGGTATGACCACTATGTGATACAATATACAACGGTTTACAATAAGCATGCATACTTGATACATATGTACATAATTATACTATAGATACTTGCAGAGCGAGACATACTAAGTGTATCGAGATCAGCTAAATCAATATCTAATGTCCAAAATAAGAAATCTTTTCAATAAGGCCGCAGAGTTAATTAATGAGTAACAGTTGAGCAAGCATCTCCAATCGGATCTTTGGACCTTCACGGTAGACAACTTCAAATTGAGGACAGATATCCGTTCTCGCGTATAACCTCGCGCGCAACTTGACCAGCACAAAGTAAACACAGATTTTTACCAGTAAGTGACGCGAATCGTGAGAGCAAAAAAATAAATCGTTACGATTAATTTCGCAAAAGGAGCGACAACGTAGTAGTTATAGTATAAGGAACACGTCACTGATGTTCTGCAGAGCTCGCACTTACGTGTGGTTATGTTCAGCTAAATATCACCACGGAGAACATCACCACGGACACAATATACACGTATTTGTGAATAATTAAAAATCTTGAACTAAACGCACTACAGATATCACCGCGTAGCGTACTTCCGTTACGACGAACATCTGACGACTGCTGCCGAATCTAGCCGAGTTGACTGCTCTAACACAAACTGGTTTTCGCATTGAATGTGTTACGACAGAAAGAGAGAGAGCAATGTTACTTGTAATGCGCGGCCGCAACACGTTCTTTTGCATTCAGCATCTAATATCTTTAATTTGTATGATATGTATCATCCAACATTTGCGACTCATCGCCTTTGTTTTACAACCGGTACCGCTTTATACTGATCGCGATAAAATCATGAAGTAAATTCTTGAAATAAGCAATTTTTTTCACCGCTTACCTTTTTTTAGTATCCCATGTTAGACTCTTGCAAAAAACTTGTATGTACAATTTAGTGTAACACTTCATAATGACATGTCAAAGAATTATTATTGCATATTTATAACGAGATGGACACAAACTTGCATATTTTTATAACTACATTTGAAATCATGAATTCTCATATGCTTAATATAGAATTATTATGTAATTTTGTTCACTTTTGACAACGATAACTCTTACAAGAAGCATCCGTGACGTAAGTTCACCCGTGGGTATCATACCATCTAAAGCAGGGCCTATAATTCAGAGGCCCCTACACCCAACCGAAATTAAGCGACACGTTTGCGTAAGCACAAATAAATAAAAGCATACACTTACAATAACTTTAATCTATACTATATAGTTGTCGTCACTCCGGGTAATTAGAACGATATACGCAAAGTGGCTGGCAGTTGTTGGATGCGAACAGCTGAAGATCGAACTCAGTGGCGTGCTATTAGAGAAACTAGCACGTCCAGACAACAACCATAAAACAACCAGAAACAACCATTTCCAGCAGTGGACAAGAATATGCTGGTGATGATGCTGCACGAATTCAGAATAATGTGTCATACAGCGACGAACAGAAATGGCACTTTAACGAATGAACCTAAGAATACAATTTAACGAAGTGGATTTTATTACGCTTCAGAATTGTCCTATTAAACACTGATAGGAAATGTATTTTTATTTTAATCTACGGACGACGTTGTGATAATTACCTGACGCTTAGTGTGAATGAACCTTATATTAAAAGCACATTAGTAACGTGTACATTTTATTATATTTTTATCACTATCGTTGACATTATTAGAGAAATACACTGAGGACATATCAATATACTGAGGTCATATTTTACAGTTTTAGGGCTATTTTGGTAATGCTAATAGTTATAAATATCACATTACTATTAAGAATGTTATGAACGGAAGTTTTTTTCATTATTAATAAATATTGCAACTGGCCATAAACCGATGAAATTACTTCCTTACCTTTAATCATTATATTATCTGATCACTACTGGACATAGACACTCCTAATCAGTGTCATCGCGCTCTGTGCTCGGCTTCCCACATCCACCTTCTGCCCGCAGCCTTTCGCAAATCAGTCTTCCCACCTGACAGTTATTTAATTATCTTTCTAGAAAAATTACAGCTAATACAGTAAAGTATACAGTGAAAAATACCAAGATCGTAAATTTCCACGCATAGATACATGACTAGATAGCCATAAGTTAAATGTAGCGTCTGTAGTATAAAAAAATCTCGTTTTGCAGAACAGGTGAAAGGAAAACAAAAACATAAATTATTAGAACGCTGAACACTGCTCGAAATGTAAATGAGGCTGCAACAGCAACAGTGCCGTAGCTATCGGAGGGCTAGATGGTGCCTTGCACCGGGGCCCTCAGGCTCAGGGGGCCCTCGGAACCCGACCAACAAACTATAAATTGAACTATTAAAAAATACTCCCACCTTCGGAATATAAATAAATCAGGGTGCAGTAAACCAACTTTAAAATCATGGCAACTTATTGGAAAAAATACAACAAAGTCTCGAATATCTCTGCTTGAAATTTGTAGGGAATTCAGGAGAATTCTCTGAAATGAAAAAATACAGAAGTATTTTTTCATTTTATTATCTATCTATTGCATTGTGTTGCCAACTTGACATATCTGTCGTCACTTTTAGCAGGTACAAGCAGTAGGCAAACGCTTTATAAAAGATAAAAGTTAAGTAAATTAATACTTTTTTGCAACAAACTCCACTCTTTTGTACATTAAAGTACAGGTTTAGTATTGCCATCTATCGATCGTGTCGAACCGCGAACGACAATCGATATAAAATGTTTACCGGGAATCCCCTAACGACGCGATGATTAATATCAATTAGGTAACTTTCTGGTTGTTTGTGACATAATAAGTTTGTAAAAATATGAGAACTAACATTTTGGATATAAAGATAGAAATCTAGCGTGCGTTTAAGCGCAAACAACGTAGGGAAAGAGAAGATATCAGACAAAAATTACCCAAAATTGACAAATATTTCAGTTAGCCTTCTCACAAGGAGTTTTAGTCTAGTTCAGACAATGTGAATATGTCAGCTGTAGTGTAGGCTGAAAAGTATACTGACGAAGATCCGAAGGTTACTGCAGTTAAAGATACCGCCATCAGTGACGATCTCGCTGATCATATCAACGTTGACCAATACGAATACATTACAAATTTGTCCAAGTATTTATTGTGCGACTCACAATGCGAAGCATTAGAGTGTGCTTTACGATCTAAAAAACTTTTTCCCCCTTTTTTTGCAACGACTCATTATTACACTATCATTAATTCACTGAATCAAGTTAGTTTGAATGAATCAATACCATTGTACAGATAATTTAATGGAGATTAATTCTGTAACATTATAAACGTAACATCACGCCTGTAATCCCCGAAGGAGTAGGCAGAGGAGTATAGTTCACTCCTACGTTTCACCAGTTACGTTTAAGCCCCATGGAATAGGTAGTGAGGCTATTGCCATACACCGGGGACTGATCCAGACTCCGAGTCACTACTAGAAATTCTAAACTAGAAAATTGACTTAGTACCTGACCCGGGTTCGAACCCAGGACCTCCGGTTCGGCAGTCGCGCTTGCAACTACTCGACTAACAAGGAGTCAATTGCTTTAAATAATTCTGTACTTTTTTTAAATCGATTTAAAGTAATAGAAACTCAAAAAACATGGAAATCGTTCAACACACTCGTTTCATCGAGAGTAAGTACCCTATTGAAAATGGTATCTAAGTCAGTGCCGTTTACTTGTAATTAATTAAAATATAAAGCGAAACTAGTCTTCCCCACTACTATTTGTCTGTTCTCAATTTATTATTGTTTGTCGCTAATATTGTTATTATATTTGACTTACGCGCACGCGCAATGTCACGCTGAACTGATAGGCTGCGCTACATACCTGGTTCAGATAAAAATTGAGTGATTTATTGACAATAATAAAGTTTGATGTTCTTTATTTTACTAAATTAATAATTTTTATTTCATCAAATATTAATGAGCATTATGAGTCGTGCACTTTTGGATTTTCCTTCAAACTTTTCCTAAATTCTTCGCGTGTAAAACCCGGATGGACCCTGCTGTGCATGATAAAGAGCAGATGATAAAGTAGCTTTGTACCTTTAAAATATTTCAATATAACTATTTATACTTTGGCTTGTATTGAACAGAGTTTAGTTGGGGCTCTAGTTTATTTTTTGCACCAGGGCCTTTGGTTACCTAGCTACGACACTGACCGTACCGATCCTTCTCTTTTTCCTCTCAAATTGAAAACTTATGTTTGGTTGATAGTTGCAAGTGCGACTGTCGAGCAAGATATTCTGAATTCGATTCTTGGTTCAGGCAAAATATTTCTAGGTTTTTCTAACTTGTAATTCCGAGTAGTAGCACGGAATTGGGGTTTGTGCCCGATGTACCGCCTAGTCGCACCCTCTATTAAGTGGAACATAATATAATATGACTGGTAAACATTTGAGTATTACACTCATCTGTCTTTCTCTTCGGGAAAATACGGGCGTGATGTCATTTTATAATTTATTGCGATACAAGACTGAAAGTATTCATTATAGCTTCGTATAATTTTTTAAGAAATGACTACGTTGCTAAGATCATTTAAATATATAATTTATTTATTTTAACTTAATTACGGTAAAACCAGAAGGTATTAGGTTTCATTCTTCGATACTAAAGCAACAAAATAAATAAGCGAATACTATTTAGTAGATTATTTCATTAAATAACACATGAATATAATTATATTCCATCTGCTGATTCCGTTTTTCAAAACGACCACTGTGTCGCAATGTTAATAAGAGCGGACATCTCGCGCATTTAGTTGATGTCTAGAATTAGGTTCCCTTGTCGTATCAGAAGGCAGCATATGTATTGCGCTCTGCGGTTACCAGTAAACAATCACAAGAAACAGTAGGTACGAAAAACAATGTTGGTTTTGTTATGTTGTTTTGATGGTGCTACTAAGAAGGCTTACGTAATCATTATGTGGGTCGATTTATTCGGTTACTAAGTATGAAAAACTAAAGCAACCTTACTAGTTTGCCAAAAAGATATGCTAAAATTGATATTTAAGATCAATCGTTTCGGATCATCCGATATATATCTTCTTTGATAGCAATCAGGAAAGGCGATTATTTGATGTTCTGTTCTATATTTGACGTTGTGAATATTTATATTGTTAAAAGGTTATGTAATGTTTTTCGTAGGTTGCTTAATTTATTAGGCGTGACTGCACTATTGTTTTTACCAGAAATTTATAATATTTAGAAATACATTTAGGGCATCGAAAGTATATGCGCATGATTTTAGATCTCATTGCAAAATTGAGCACGTATTTGCAACGTATAAAGAACTTATAAAGAGGAGTGTAGTACACTTCCACGTTTCACTAGTTATCTTTATGACGCACAATAGAACAGGTGGTGTCGCTATTGTCATACATCTGATACAGATGCAGTTTCCGAGTCTCTTCTAGAAATTTCTACTAGAAAATCTAGGTTAGAAAAATCCATTAGTATCCGACCGACGATTGAACCCAGGTCCTTACGATCAGCAATCGTGCATTTCATCCACTCGACGAATGAGGCAGACTTATAAAGAGATCAGATGGTTAGTTCATCGATGTCAAAGATAATTAATTTTACAAATTTAATATATTTTTCGGAGACTGCAAGCTCTTCGAAATGTTCTACAATTATGTAGAACCTTTGCATAACAATTTGGAATTAATGTACTTACACAGATTTTTATTAGAAATGCCCATTCATTCAAGCAAAAATCAAGTTCAAAGAAACATCCGGTCTGAAGTACATTATACAGAAATGACGTAATTTGATATTCAATTATATGCAACGTTAAACTAAATAAGGCGCGAAAGTAGGCAACTTAGATCTTGTCTCACACGCACTTCTTAAACGACCAATTTAATCTTTTGATCCTTCGATATTTAAATGTTATAGAATGAGAGCATTTTGTCATTTAATTTGTTTATTGCTATAAGTCGGATCGATAAGGAAATGGGATTATTAATTAGCTTGAATATGACATAATTTAAAAATAAAATATTCAATGTCCAGCGAATTCCCAGGACGCGTAGGCCGTAAGCTGGTATAAGGAGGGAGTAGATACGTCGCGAGCATGTTTTCCTCTCCGCAACACCGACAGACAAAGTAACGTAAGTCTTGTGTTGTTTGTGATTTAAAAAAATAATTTTCGTGCCAGTGAGTGAATTACATTTTTCGCCTATCTTACCCGGGTGTCGTAAGCTTTCAATTGTTCTATTGTGGATTAACTTATATTTGCTGCAAGTTTGCATATATGTATATGAAATTTTTTAAGTAACTTGTTTTTCAATAGCATGTTAAATAGGTTATTAAATGCGACGTTATTAAAATTAATTTTGTCTTTAATAATGTAATTAAATAAATGTATTTTTATTTAATAGGTGTTAAAAATTATTTTTAAGATGAATAGTGACATGATAAATTTATTTAATTACTAAATATTGTTAGTAGCGATTTATTGAAATATTTTCGGTATCTCAGTGATATCTCTATTCAATATCAAATGATTACATTTTATGTTGGGTCCGTCATATAAGTTATTGCCATCTCCGAGGACGATATTGTAACTGCTCATATCAATTAAATTATAAAGATTAAAGCATTACTGCTTAGACGTGGCAATATTTGCTACAAAATTCTAGGTCGTCAAATCTAGTCTCAAAATTAAAAACATTTTTTTTATTTAAATAAATTTAATAATTAAAAAATTCAATAATAAAAAAATAATTAAAAAAGTTGACTTCTTACTAACTGTTGAAGTGATTCTAAATTAAACACTAAATATGACATATAATAAAAATGGTTGAAATAAACAACTCACTAATTGTAAGTTTTAATAGGTGTATAGGTACGAGAAGGTAATGGGTTCAGTGATGACCAAAATTTGCACGCAACTTCAACGCAACCTTGATCTACTATTTTAAACAGGTTTTAATGACGCAAGTTGCACGTACATCATACAATGTTGATTCATACTGGAAAGAGTAGTTGCCATCGTAAAAATTACTATCCATTTCGGGAAAAGTATTTCAATTAAGGCAACATTTTTGTTTCCATTACTTTTGAACTTGGACACGACACTACATACATTCATGGGGTTGTCAGGTTAGAAATACACATATACATATACATGTACGTAGATAGGTCAAGGTAGGTCTTCAGGTAGAATTTGCTAATCATTTCTGGTGGCAACTCCTAATCTGGATATTAATGGGTGTAGAATTTATAGACTAGTAAATGCGCGTGACTAGTAAACTAGCATCTATTGGCAGTGTGCTAGTATATTTATGTAAGTGATACGACACAAAAAATATTAAAACATTTATCTGTTTCAGATGGAGGGGAGATTTTTATACTTAGCACCTCTGGTGCTCTTTGCTCTTGGTTCTGCTGAAGGTAAGTTCCAAAATGTGTATTCTTTATTAACACAGAGTCGTAACGTTATTATTCGTTAACAAGGAATTTACTTGAATCCCTTAGCCGCGGTCGATATATTGGGAACTCCATGTTGTCCAATGTAAAATATCTTTGTGTTTTATATAACACTAAATGAACTGCCTGCCTAATAAAATCTTACTTATTTAATTGGTCTCTCTACTCCATCGAGTGTCAGTAGTTAGAATTTACGAACTCTTTTCAGTGCGTCCGAACTAGTAATGGAATGCACGAATTTTTCATAGGAAAATAAAGATGTTTAAGAATTCTCTCAAATCAAGTACAATACTTATATAGTTCCGGCTTGCGAAACCAGACAAAGTTGCCAGCATCACGAGCGCACACCACGCGGAAGTGACTCACACCTGTTATTAATCACCGTACAGACATAACATTGTAATTATAAAAACAAATAACGCGGGGGCGTTTTATTTATAACATGTTGTATTTTTTTGCAAATCTGTACAAAACGGCTTATATCCTTTATGGTTATTCGTATGTTCTTCAATGTTACGTGTTGCGTTTAACGGGCCGTTACTCACGCATAGATCATTAATTTTATAAGCATGTCTATTTAAAATTATTGTCTTTTAAACAATAGAAAAATGGTTTTTATTACATGCTATAAATATACTTTCTTTAATACAAGTGGATATTTTAAAAAATGACTATTGACAGTAAATGTAATAACTACAGAGTTAGAACCAGGCAGTGCACTATTTACGAACGCGTTAGTTATCTGTGCCGCAATTATTCTATTAAGCTTATATCTAGTTTTGTGAGAAATTCGATCTCATTAGGTAATATTAAAGTAGGTTGACGGACGTCATTAGATTTAAAAAGTTATTTAAAAAAAAAAAAAAAAAATAATAATCGACCGACTGTCATTCCACTGTTGGAATATGGGTCTCCCCTCATAATGAGAGGGTTAAGGCCATAGTCTGCTACGCTGGCCAAGTGCGGGTTGGCAGACTTCACACGCTAGAATTTTTTTTTTTATTAATTCTAAGGTGTGCAGGTTTCCTCACAATGTTTTCCTTCACCGTTAGCAAGTGATATTTAAACTTTAAAGTTATTTTAGTTTTATTTAAAATTATTTTTTTGGTGGTTAAGTATAATTTTGGTTTTCCTTCTTAAGTATGTATGCCGATTCTTAGTCAATTACCTTGCAATGTAATGTGCTTCGAATCGAAAAGAGAAAAAAAATTTAATCGGAGGCAGTCATGAGGACTACCGACAGAATTCAAAACTTAAAACTGTACTTTGAGCATTATATGATAGCCAGAACTCCGACTAAAGCTGACATCTGGTCTAGTCTTCGAGTATTAATATTATCCATTGCTGGATTGTGAAAGTCAGATGGCAGTCGCTCCATGTAAGATACTGATGCTACACCTGGTGAGACAGAAAATCGATTTCAAAGTAGATTTAAAAAACCATAAAATGGAAGAGGAGAGATAATTCATCACTTTCCATATAGGTATACTACAGAGGCATGCCGCGCCGTGCGCTATATACATATGTATATGGATATATAAGTAGAAAGATATACTCTTTGTATATATATAATGTATATATATGTATATATATATATATATACAAACTTTTTCACCCAAAAATTGTTCTCCCAAAAAGTGCTCAACGCGCCTAAAGAAGTTTTCATTTCAAAAAAACGGAAAAGAAATGAAAATGTCTTCCTTTTTTGAAGTCGATTGAAAAGTAGTAAAATACAGAGTATATTTACATAAAGTAGATAATATTATTTTCGCATCAAGTATGCGCAACAATAGCTACCTCGCCCGCTGCAAAACTTTTGATCCCCCCGAGACCGTAACGTCCCACATCGCATACATTGCTCCGCAGGCACGCGCGCCTCGGTTGGCTGAATCCGTACAGAGAGCGCCATGTATAACGTGCTTTGTGTAATATACACAGTATATGGAAAGCGTTCGGTGACGATGACGCGAGTTCCATGATTTTTGTTCACCCAAAAAGTGCTCAACGCGTCTAAAGAAGTTGTTACTTCAAAAACCTGTTGAGAAATCTGGAAGATATTCTAAGAAAAATCTTATAGATTTCTTCCATTTCATTACAGTCATTATAAAAATTCTGAAATGTTCTCAGTTTAGACAATCTTTTTAAATATTGCCGTTAGAAGTAAAGAAATAAACATAACTATACTTTAGACATTGGGTTTTTACATTTCTGTATTTGTATGTTTGAGTAAACTTGTCGGATACCAACGGATTCAAATATTGAGCGACATGGTACAAGGACATTAGGTCTTCCGTAGGCGGCGAATCGTTTACATCTATATAAGGCTATTGCCAAGTCCGATCTCTGATGTCACAGTCGGCAGGTGGACTGATAGTGACTAATTACACAGATCAAATTATAAATGGGTGTAACTGCACTGCACTAAACCAAAAAGGCTGGATGGCATCATCAGATAGCCCCAGTTTATGACATTTTCACTTTGTTTTATTTATAGTCGAATTCATAATTTAAACAAAATGTAGGTGTTTTTATGACACGTCATTTGTCATAGACACGAGTATTTATTTTAAATGGATATTTCAGATAGAAATATAGCTTTAGTTTTAACTTTGTTTGCTGTCATTGAACTTACACACGGGACACACTAAAATACATCTTATCAGAATGCTGGAAATCGGAGTGACGCTGCTTCTCCAAGAGTATCTCATACTCATCACAATTGTCTGTACTGGTGTCTTTAGGATAGCATCGCGCGAATGGGGAAATTAGTTTCAGGGTCATAACTCGTACTATAAATTAATGAATTGGGGAGACCAGTCTTCGCCGCGATCTCCCTGCAAACGGCGGGAGCTCATGAAGAAGGACCTCGTACAGGTCCAAAACTAGTCGGGCCATCCCGAAAAACTTACGTGAGTTAAGCCGGTATATATTTAATTTTGTATTAAAATACTCACGACACATTTAATAGTAAAATTGGGGAGATATCGTAATGAGCGTACCTTATACTTTAAATTAGATTTACTATTAAGATGCTCATGTTCCAGCTCAGCGATACTATAACTACCGTAGCGGAGGGTTATATGGACGGAATCTGTACGAGCACGGGCGGTCGATCTCGGACGAACTGGTGACCTGTGGCCCCAGCACTTGTGGAGTAGGTGCCCATTGCACCCATGGTAGTGTGCGACCTGTGTGTGCTTGTCTGCCAGGATACTCTGGCGATCCTCTCTCTCAGTGCGTCAAGATTGAATGTGTTGGTAAGTTTCCATTTTCGGTACTGATCGTTAAAGACCAAACTTGTGAACGTAATGGTCAGTTAGTTTGAATAATAAATACATATCCCCGATCGTGGCATGTGGTACGGTTGGGTAGTTACACATGTATTAAAGGTCTCAGATATTAGATACCGTACCTTCCGGACTTTGGCTGTAAGTTTCAACGCATCGTTTAACTATAGAATTAGAAAAGCTATAAACTTCAAGATAAAAAAAGTATTTAAAAGTATTAAAAAGTATTCTGTGAATTCTAGGAAAGATAAATCTAATAATTGCTACATCGTCAATAGTTATCAAAAGCTACAATAGAAATAGCATAATTTACATATATTTAAATGAGGAAGGTCACCGAGGGATGGCACATCTCGTTAAAAGGAGTACAAGTCGCCATCCTCACATCTGGTCTACCAAAACAGCTGGGTGCACATGGATTTGAAAGGTCTGGTTGAAATGGACCCGATTAAATGAGGGCTGTGTTCAGCAGTGGGATTTAAAGGCGGATGGATGGATAGATGGACAGACATAAAGTTAAATACCTTATTGAAAATGATAGCGTTAATCTCTGAATGTTCTCTGATAACTTGGCAGTCGTCCCGATTGTTGTATATGTCGCCTCAGTTTATATTCATTCAAAGTTTACTCTCGTGTCGGTTCTGTGACTCATACGAAAGGCATTGGCTCCATAAAGCGATACGTGCTTATCATAATAATAATTAGCGTTGTCTAAGTAAACGAGTCGTTATTGGAAAATATTGTATCGTTACGTTAATGAGGTGTGAAATGTTTCTAAAAAGATATTTTTCACCTTGCCATAGATAAAGAATATCTGTGTAAGTTGCTTACTCCTCCCTCCCCGCCCCCTCTCTGGCCCAAAAATATTCAGCTGCAAAAAGTTCATCTGCAATTAATATCTGGTTTCCTCAGAGCATAGCGAGTGCCGTGACCACCAGGCGTGCGTCAACCAGCACTGCGTCAACCCTTGTGAGGGAGCCTGCGGTGTGAATGCTAATTGCGACGTGAGTTATTACTTTAAACACTTGCAGGAACATAAATAGGTCACTAGTTTCATTGTAGGTTCTTTATGCTATTGAACATTAAAGACAACAGAATATGAAGGTAATGCCGTATACTGATTCAATGTTATCTACGAGCAACCCCAAGATTAAAAAAAAATTGCTGTAGAATTTCTCTCAATTGAAAGTCACCTAAATCCCGAAAGAAGATTCTGGAATCATTCAAATACCAAAGGAAGTTGCGATGTAGATCTGTTATTGGCAGTAAATAAATAATTTGCATATATATACAAGTACTTCTGTGCATTTATATCCGCGCTGCACAAAGCATTAATAATGACACAGTTTGGTACTTATGGGCTTGGCACGCCGCATGTCACTTTTATTTTGGTACAAACGAATGTGTAGATATTTTGAATCTATTTACATCTGTATATTTCTTACACTTGTATATTTGGATGTAGTATAAACGCATAACGATTCTAGAAGAACGTTACGATATTGTTCAATGTAGATAATATATAGTTTAATGGAATCAAAAACACGAAAAGATGTGGAGTCGTTGTTATTTATACAGCTTTTGTTTTTCTATTTTTTTGTAATGACAATTGTAAGCAGCAGCTGCCAATCTGTACGCCCAGCTCGGGGATTATGGGCTGTGTGCAACAGTAGCAGATGACGGAGTGGCAGCAGGGACAGGCTGATGATGTTGATGATTGATTAACATTAAATCAGACTCTAAACGGGTACTCTTCTTAAGAATCTGTCTATTTAGATATCATAAAATATTTACATATTTTAAAATATCTATATAAGAATACCCGCTTACACGCTAAGGAGACATTTTAATCGACGAAATTCTAACATAAAATTTAAACTAACTTGGTTAATTTCTTTTCTTCCATAGGTCCGCCAGCATGTGTCGGTGTGCTCCTGCCCGGCTGGCTACACCGGAAATCCTTTCACGGCGTGCAGGATCGCTGACCCCGGTGAGCTTCATCTACCGACTTGAAATAACGGCTGTATACAAGATAACGGCTTAGCCTTTAATTGTTATACGTTTCAATTTACGCGAGGTGCTTATTAGAAAATTTTTATTCTTCAAGAATTGAATACTATTTAGAGGAAACTTTATGTTATCAAATATTAATAAAGGATTAGTTTGTTTCAACATAACATGAGATAGCTCATATGTTTGATTATGACATCGGCAAAGCCAGCTAGAAATGGCAATACACACATATTGTTATACGTTTAATCGAAGTATGATTCATGTATTAATTTGAGATAATTGATAAAAATTTTTTTTTTTGTACTCAATAGGCTAGCTTTTGGCCACAGACTTGCTTCATGGAAAGCAACGATGTGGCCTATGATGTAGCAAGCTTGCCTAGTAAAAAACAAAATGTAAATGTCTTTAAATCTTGGAAAACTTTAAATTGGTGTCATGTCGTAATTTGCAGAGATGTGGACTTTACCTACACGCACTTAATATTCTTTAATTTACAGAAGAAGCATGTCATCCATCTCCTTGCGGAGTAAACACCCAGTGCCACGTCGCAAATAACCAAGCGATCTGTACTTGTCTTCCGGGATATAGGGTAAGCGATGGAAAAGATTGCGATGTAAAATAAAACGCGCAATGTTCAGTGCTTGCCAAAAACAGCATGTACATAATATTCCACAACATTATGTTCTTTCAAATTATGCTTTAGACAAAATCATTATAAAAATATTACAATTTACACTATAACCATGCTAAATCACTGTTGGGGTTTTATCGGAAACATGCAGATCCTTCTAAGTATACACCGAAGTTTTGTTATTGATGTTTTATTTCGACCACAGGGTAGTCCTCTGTCGGGTTGCACGCATGAATGTGAGTCGGACCAGGACTGCGGCGCTCAACATTCCTGCCGCGACTTTAAGTGCGTGAGTCCTTGCAAAGACTGCGGGCTCAACGCCGACTGCGAGACTGTGTCTGCTCATCGCGCTATTTGCAAGTGTCCTAGAGTGAGTATACCAGTTAATTAGTACCTAAGTACTAATTTGTATGAGATAAATGCAGGGTAAAATGTGTAGAAAACTGCTTCGATTCGGTACAATATTAATAAATGATTACATTCTACAGGGGGGCGAGGGGTGCAAGAGAAGTCAATCTCTTCTGCACGTAGTGAATTCTGCTGTTCAACAGACGAGACTCGAGCGATCGATTCATAGCGTTATAGAATAGTTTACAAAGGCACTGCTAAATATTCTGGCCGCCGACATGCAACAGCGTGGGAGTTTTGAGATGCTGTTCTGAGTGATCAACTAGTCGTATACACAGGGTGGAAATTATCGTCAAAAACTCTCTTTTTATCTGAGCTATTAGTATTAACCGTATGTATTTCCACCAGGGCTACCACGGCGACCCGTACCGCAGTTGCGCGGCGGAGTGCACATCGGACAGCGAATGCCCCAGTTATAAGCCGGCGTGCGTGTACAACGCGTGCGTTAATCCCTGCACCAACGCATGCGGCGTCAACGCCGAATGCAACCTGCGTGGCCTCACGCCCGTCTGCTCCTGCCCTAAGACCATGACCGGTGATCCCTTCACCTTCTGTCGGCCTTTCGAAGCTCGTAAGTCCTACTTGCGCAGAGGAATAGCTGGCGTTTGTTTAATAATTGAGTTCGTAGTTAAATCGCTCGAAGCACTTGGTTAAATGAAACTGCAGTGGTAGCCTACCGGTACAGATTGTAGCCTTTCGTTCTTGCTTTTGTTTTCTGGAGCTGTCTTCTAAGTTAACAAAATAGTAATTTGAGCTTCTAACATTAACCATCACGATGAACAACGCGGAAGGAAAATATCGAAGGTAAAACTGGGAACGAAGCGCCTTTTATATCACATTAGTAATATGGGATAGACAGTTCTGTAATGTGGTTGTGACTGGTAACATTGTCCCAAGCTCGCTAGGATCGCATATTTGGATTATTTTTAATTATCTTTTCTATAACTTTATCGCGAAATATTTTAGTAATCGCATTAAATCATATTTCTAAGTACAATTCACGCATCTACAGGTGATCTCTGCGAGCCCAATCCTTGCGGTACGAACGCTAAATGTACTCCGGGCCACGACCGTACCGGAGCTGAGCGGCCTGTGTGCACATGTCCCACAGGATACAGAGGAAATGCACTTGTGGCGTGCGAAAAGGTACCTTAATACGTACACTAGAAGATTTCTAGGTAGAATATATCCACACACGGCTATCGGATCTTATAACAGGCTTCCAGAGAGCCTGTGTAATGGTAATCAGACGGCTGATAAACTATGCCATGTAGATTTATTTTTTTCCCCGATATAGAACACTTCCTTGTGCTCGTCGTACAAACATTTGTCCTGGATGCGATGTCCTGGTTGTGATTTCCAGCCTAGCAGTCACCTTCGCTAATTATTTGATCATGAGATGAGTAAATCAGATAAAATCATTAAAGGACATCAATTTCGAGTCGGACAATAAAAAGATAAGTTTATGCAATGATTCTGCGAAGAAACACGTTTTGTATGCAGTCAGGTCTTGAACTTAATGTTGAAACTGTTGAAAGTAACTTCAAGCAGCAGATACCTGTGGTGCGTCTAATAATGCTGATATTTATTTATTTAAAGGTTATACAAAAATATTTATTTATTTAAAGGTTATACAAAAATATTTATTTATTTAAAGGTTATACAAAAATAGCCAACGCTATCGCAGACACATACAGTATTGATATAACTAAATTATTACAGAGTGTTACTCCAGTTACCAGTGTAGACGACATCCACAAAAAACAAAAACTTACAAAATTTGACTATTACTTTAGATATCGAATATGTTCTCGTAGAATATATCAAATATTTATTTTAACATATGAAATGCCGAACTTTAGACTGACCTATTTTGTTATTCGTTTCTTTAGGGCGAATGTGAGCTCGACGCCCAGTGTCCAGACCACCTAGCCTGTGTTGGCTACCAGTGCACAGACCCCTGTCTCGGCAACACGCAGTGCGGTACCGGCGCAGTGTGCATGGGACGCAAACACATCGCTGTGTGCACCTGCTCTAACGGTAAGTACTGCTCGAAACAGATATACGACGCGAACCAATATCTACTTAAATTCTTAACTGAGGTTATAACATTAATTATTGTTAGATATTCATACAGTAAAATATTTGCTAAAAAAAATCTGAAATGTTCATGCTTTACAAATATACATTTCGTAATTCGTTGGTATTTCTATATCTGTAAATTTATATTTTCAATAGGTCGCCACGGTGATGCTCTCGTGAATTGCTACCAGACTCATTCCGAAGCAGTGTCGACTCGTTACTACAGATTCAAACGTAACGGAAATTTCACTGAAGCCGCTGATCAGAAGCAGTCCGCCCATTCTGATGTGGATCTTACTCCACCCGCGGCTCAAGCTACAGACGAAACGAAAGACGAGAAGAAGTCGGAGGAGAAAAAAGAATAACATACTAAGATGTTTGGAATTTTCTACATAATAAGTACTTAATTAACAACGAAGCAATAAAGATTTGTTCTAATAAATTTTTATCTTATTACCAGCTATCCCTGCTACTTCGGTCGAATGAGCTTTAGAACATAATAGAAAAATCTTCTCAATAAACAATTTTAGCTCTAGACGCATCAGGGTCCTAAGCGACTATGTTTTCGCTGTCTCTGTTAGTTACATGTAGTTAATACTGTACATAGAATTACTCAGTCGGAGTCGGAAGTCATGCCGGGATACCAGGGTGTCGTAAGAGGCCGCTAAGCTTGGCGCTGGTTGATTGCCGTATGGCGCAGTCCACTTAGACTAATTGGCCTGGCCGGAAGCTATACTCTACGATACCCAACCTGCATCTCAGCGTGAGGATGTTCGGTAAAAATCTATTAAACTAGGCCAACGTTCAGCAGCGGACTTACATAGACAGGCTGATGACGATGATGATGGTATACAATAACCTGTTCGAAATAAAACTGAAACTGAGATCCAAACAAGTTACATAATATATAAATATGTAATAGAAAAGTTATATTGTGTATTATTTTTATTTTACAATAGTACAGGCAGCACCGCATACGGTGTAACAGTTTACAGTACACATTATCGGGTTAAGATAATTCAATACGTACTATAGTTAAGTTAAAGTTATTTTGCAATATTCTGAACTTTTTTACGTCAAGTATTACATACACTATTACCAACAGTACGATAAGTTTTTCAGTAAAGGAACAAATCAATAGAAACTTATAATTAAATTAAAATACATAGAAATAATTACACGCATTACCTATATTGTTAATTGAAGGAGAAAGTTCAATTTATTTTTCTAAGCAATATTTCTAAGCAAATTCATAAAGTTTTAACTAAAGAAATTCGATATATACTTACTTGCTAACTTTAAAAGTCTCGCTAGTCTCATATTAATATAGCAACAGTCGATGCACGGTTTATGAAGAATACTTGGTGTAGATTATCGGTTAATAATGGAAGTTATTAACGACAATGCTGCAATAGAATAATGATATTTATCGATTGCGCCAAGCGCAAAAAAGAATTGTTTTCTGATTAAGATTATGATATACCATAAACATAACATAAAAGTAATGAATGAAAGTAATGATTTAACTTAGAAACCACCTTACATATTTCGAACCTAGATGTAAGACGGTGAGTTAAGAATTTTTGTTCCAAATCGTAATGTAATTAAAATTGTATATAACTAAGTTAGTTTAATTAACAAATGAAACGAAATTTACATGTTTAAAGGATATTTTTAAATATACATTTAAATATATTCGATAATATGGGATTACAATGATCAATGCATGAACTCGCCGTGAATTCGATCAAGCAACAACAAAACGTTACTTTGACATTTGATAAGTTGATTGATACGTCCTGTCGTTCGGTTATCGAATGATGAGTGAGACTGTATTTTTTATTATAAAATAATCGTCGAAACAACAATTTATATGCGAAACAATGTCTGATATAAACATGGAGAAGTTTGCGGTGCCAGACTTTGTACCTGACCGATACGTAAAGGAGCTAGCGAGATCGTGTGTCGGGGGGGAGGAGCTCTACCAACAAAAAGAGAAAATTCAAACTTTAGCCGAAGAGACCGCCAATGCCCTCAAGAAGAATGTCTACGAAAATCATATGCAGTTCATCGAAACGGCAACGGAAATATCCCACCTAGAAGCTGAAATGTACAAGCTGTCACATTTGCTTAGCGACCAACGAACTGTTCTCAACACTTTATCTCAGGCATCGATTTTAGGTAACGATAGTACAATATCGCGGGAATCCTTAGACAACCACGACATCGAGGCCGACCGCGCTGAAGAACAACGAAAGAATAAACTGACGCTTATCACAGAAAAAGTGGAAGGATGCATGGATTTGCTGGATGTTCCCGAACGAACTTTGCTGCATGAAGGTGACCTTTTAGAAATTGACGCAGAGGAGAACACTGCCTTGCAAAGAATGCATGTTTATTTGTTCAGTGACTGTCTCATGTTGACCTCTTGGATATCAAATAGACGAGGTCCTATGAGATATAAATTTCAAATAAGTTATCCAATTAGTACTCTAGCTGTGGTGAATGTGCGTGATTTGGGAACTGTGAAGCAAGCATTTAAGGTGCTGGCTTTTCCGGATACTAGGGTGTTTCAGTGTAATAGTTTTGCCATTAAGAAAGATTGGTTAGATAAGTTTGATGTGGCTAAGAAGATGTATGTCGAAAAAGAAAATTCCAAACAGAAGAAAAAGGAAATGCTAGAGAAACCTAAGCTAGAATCTCTTGAGTCTCCTAGCCTCTCAGTTGATGAAGTTCTGTCTCCACAGATTATACCTTTACCGGACTGGTTAGCAGATGTCACTGAGGAACTGGATGTACTTATTGTAGAGAGACATTTTCAAAAGACATATGAGTTGATGGTGTCAGCACAGAAGACATTAAACACTGATGAGTTCAAAAGCCATCCCCAAAAAAGTGATATATTGAAAAGAATAGAACAAAAGCAGAAGGCATTAACAGATATACTACTGAAAGAACTCGATGTGACCCATAACTGGAGCCCCAGGGGTGGCTTGCGATCGTCAAGACAACCTGTACTAATACTCAATAAATTTAACATGACCAGTCAAGCTTGTGAACTTTTCTTAGATATTTGTAGTCATACTGTAAAGGCTCATGTCAAAGCGGTGCTATTGGAAGGCTCTATATATAGTTATGTGAATCAAGTGGGCGAAGTATTCTTCTGTTCACTAAGTGATGCTTTAACAGAATTTATAATGCTGTTCCCAAAAAATAAAATTAGCGCTTTCATAGTCTGGGCAAGTATGCAGCTTAGACTTTTAATGAGTCAAATAATTAAGCAAGTTTTCACTCCACAGTGCGCTTTAGACTCCATCTTAGACTGTGTTCAAAGTTTGAGAGATCAGTGTACACTTTTCTGTGAATTTGGGTTGGACTTGAGGTTTCAAATGAATAGCTCTTTGAGAACACCTATTATAAAAGCTCTGAGAGAGTATAAAGAGAAAATTGTTGATTGTATGAAAACAAAAGTATCCGAGGATAAGTGGACTCCAGTGAATATGCACACTAAAGCAGGTGTTAATAAATTTCTATTGCAAATGGAAAATTTGGGCCTCATCTTAGTTAAGTTTGTTATTAATGAGACATGGGTGGACTTATCGAGCAGTACCATATGGTTTGCGCAGTCTATCCTCACACTGCAGAAAGTTGGCCTAAAAATTGTAACAAAAGATATGATGGATGAAGTGGATGAATGTATTTACGCCATCTTTAACTCTCGCCTTACACTTTCAACTGGTAATGATTCAAGTTATGCACAGAAGAATTCTAAGTTCTTGTTAAACACTGTAATGCCACTCATGCTTAGGTCTTACAAGGAAGACGTTGGATATGACAATGAAAAGTTATTAAGTGTTGCTAAGAGTTTCGGCGTTAATATCACCCCACCAAAGAAATCTAACATCACAAAATACACAAGCAATGAGTATTTATGAGAATAGTCACTTACTAATTTGTTCATGTATGTTTGTATGGAATTATTTTTATTATGCTGAAGCTTTAATATTGTAATATATAGAAAGTAAGCATGCAGGTTTTTGTAAATTTATTTAAAATCAGATCAATTTGAAATTCATATTTTATTCAGGTTAATTAATGTGAAATTTTAATGAACCAACCTTAGTTTATTTTGTTTCATTCAATAGATATGAAACTGATGTACTATAAGTGCAGAGCAATATTTTAAAATAATCCTCTATAGTGCCTTGGCAGACTTAGGGAGAAAATATTGTGCGGAAAGTATATGTCGTCATTATCCTGTAAGGTGAACCCTTTGATATCTACCTCCCCATAAAAGAGGAAAAAATAAAAAAACCAACTTTAATCATGTTCTGTTTTATTTTTACAAGCATAACAGAGATAAATTTGGTCTCTAAATATTCTTAAATTAATAATATTCAGTTTGTTAGATACATTTACATATCTTAATCTGTTTCCATCAAAGATTCAATGAAAGTATTTCCGTTGATTAACTTGGTGGTTAGTACGACAAATTCCACGTTTGAATCTTCTTGTTGGCTTATAGTTCTTAGAGCTGATATTTCGTGGTAAGTGCAACCACCGACGAAGAATACTAGAATGACGCGGGGGTTGTCGATGGACGAGGAGTTCTCACTAGAGATGGAGTTACGCCGAACCATGCGCGGTTGTAATGTCTGTAGTTCGTCCAACGAGGGGCCCGGGATGGCTCCCAACACATCAGTTAATCCTGCATATGAGAAATTTCATCTGTAAAATATATGGGCAGTTGGGGTTCTCGCTGAAACTGGAGATGGGACGGAGGTTCATTAATGTATTCGAACGCTTATGACACGTTCAGATACTATTCATAGTATCTGTTTTACAAGCAATTTTGAATAAACAAGACCTTAATATATTTTAAATGTAACATCACGCTTGTAATCCCCGAAGGGGTAGGCAGAGGAGTGTAGTACACTCCCAAGTTACACCAGTTACGTTTAAGTCCCATGGAATAGTTGGTGAGCTTATTGCCATACACCAGGCACTGATCCAGATTCCGAGTCACTACTAGAAATTCTAAATTAGAAAAATCGAATAGCACCCGAACTGAGATTTGAACACAGAACCTCCCGTTCGGCAGTAGCGCTTGCAACCACTCGACCAACAAGACAGTCATTTATTCTTACGCCTCGTATAATATATTTTACTCCTCGTTTTAATCGTTATACTTTGCAGTACGTATCTGAACCTAAAGGACAAATCTGAAGGAAGATTGTGTTCTATCTCCTATACTCTGATGACTTTGTGAACTGACATTTAGTAAGATTTATTTATGTCCATAGCTTCAATAATCACTTGTAAGGAATCGTCTAAAATTCAAATAAAAACAACATGTCAATGAATAATATACCATTAGATATTTTAAATCATACGAGGGAAAATAAAGCATATTTGCGTATTACTGGCGGTATGATTCACGCGAGAACACGGTATTTAGAACGAAACCCACACAATAGTCAAACCTTCGCTAAACGGTGCCAATGCCAGATGAGTTACGCCTCTATATGATTAAACTCGTATTGTTTGTATGTATGTACCTATAGATATTTTAATGACATTGTTAATAAACTGAACATACCAACGATACTATGTACAGTTAATCGGCTAAACTAGCAGCGGTCAGGAAACATAATTTGATAAGCGCAAATGTTGTTGGTATCGATTACTGGCTTGCCAAAAGTAGCTGTATTAATATTGCTTTTTTCCGCCAATCCGCCATTCTGTTCCATAATTTAAAATTTTGAATCATTTATGAGCAAGCCACATTTTTTAATTCAGAGTATTTTCCGAGAAAGGCTTAACATAAATTGGAGGAAATTATTTCAATGGGAATTAAAGAAGTCCTGTATAACACAACTGCAGTATATTATATACCTACTTTAATGGCGCCCTGTCTGTGGCTTGCCGCATCCAGCATGTTTGCAGCCTTTCTCGGATCTACATCCTAACTATTTAGCATTGGCCATTTATGACAGCAAGTTTCTGATCAAGGGCTTTTGTTCTATATGAGTGGGTGAGGAACAATATGTGTCTATAATTGTATCACATTTTTTTTAAAGAGAATCTTTAACTCTCGTTCCTCACCGCTTTGTCAGATCTACTTTTAAAATAATGGATCAAACATACCAGTCCATCCCTTGTTCTTGGCGATGTGCTCAGCGAGACGCACCGTCAGCGGCGTGTACTTGCACGACAGGTAGGCTTTGTCGCGTTCTTTCAGATCAGATTCATCCATAGTTAAATGTAAGGCCTGAAACAGATTTACACAGCATTACCTTAGCAATAAGAACATGTATGGAGCGGTTACTTTAGTCAATGCTTACTTTTTAATGTTTTTAATTTTTGGGCACACTAATTAAAATAACCTGAATTTCTACTATCAGTATTGAAGAAGTGTAATGAAGTAAGTAAATTTTATCTGCAGTTGTGTTAAAATTACTATGACCAATAATGGTATTTTAAATGAGTTCGACGAACGATGATATGATGATATCATCAGACACGTTTCTGTCCTAAAGTGGCTACCTTTCTTAAAACCGCGTATTGCCGGGTGCCAGTTTGAAGTTTGAGTAGCCCGCACTTCTCCAGGTTGCACAGACTTAACCAACTCATCAAGCCGTACACTTGAACTATTTCCCGTTTGTAGTATTCTAGAACTTTCGGTTTGAGGCCAGAACCAGTAGCGCATTGGAGGCAGATGAGGCGAAGGACCTGTAAAATAATAGTGTATTCGTTACAATTCGAAGTATCGCTTCGTGATAAGGAAAAAGACCGAATCATTCCGCCACAGCCCCATTAATGATAAAAATAATTAATTGAGGTTTATATGAGTAACATAATAAAGAAGGAAAATAAAATTTTCTATTATATTAAACATATTCAAGCAGTGATAGCCCAGTGGTAAATAATTCAGCCTCTCCGGGGGTAATATTACGCCTGTAATCCCTAATGGTGAGCCTATTGCCATACACCGGGCACAGAACCAGACTTCGGGTCACTACTAGAAATTATAAATTAGAAAAATCCAATAGTACTCGACCCGGGAATTGAACCGATCGGCAGTTGCGCTTGCAACCGCTCGACCAACCAGGCAGTCAGTCGCGGGTGCTGGGTTCAAATCCATGGCGCGCACCTCTTTACAAAAAGTGCGTTTTTCGATTTAAATATCACTTGCTAACGGTGAAGGAAAACATCGCGAGAAAACCTGCACACCTCAAAATTAATAAAAAAAAAATTCTAAGGTGTGTGAAGTCTGCCAACCCGTACTTGGCCAGCATGGCAGACTATGACCTTAACCCTCTCAGTTAGAGAGGAGACCCATATTCCAACAGTGGAATGATAAATGGGTCGATAATTTTTTTAAACATATTATATGGACATTGCGCAATGATTGAATATATTTTTCATCATTCCTCGTTTCTAGTATACAATTAATCTACCTGAAGACTGTATTCAATTTCACATTTTATCAAAAATCAAACATTAAGCCCATCTAGAGCAACAATACATGTAAAAGAATTAAGTAAAATCTGTAGGCATACCTTGGTGAGCGGAGCTTTCGTTGCTATGAGATCTTCAATGTATGTGGACACTTTCTCGTGGTCCAAACAGTTCAAAAAGTCTTCCTCGCAGTTGATCGTGTCTTGGAACTCAAAGCAGTCCGTGACCTGGAATAGTTAATTAATCGTAGAGCTAAGGTGGAAATGCCATCGTCAGACCAAGACGATTAACTTCATTTTTTAACACAAAACTTGGGAGTACTAACAAACCTCAAATATTTTTAAGGTTTAGTTTGTCCAAGTAGCTATTTAATCAATTTATTAAAGTCTTACACTTACGCGAGGGCCTGATATATTAGTGGGACCAGCTGGCCCATTGTAGGCTATATTACTGGATACTATGTAGGAAAAAAGCGGGAAACCTCTTTGATACACTCAGCGATAGCAGTGTGTGTGGCCAGCGACTGCTTGTTGGCCAGCATCTGCGGCAACCGCGACACGAACTGCTTGATCTCTTGGACCGACTTGTCGTTGTGCCGCTCGTCCAACTGCATCTTGATAACGCGGGCTTTCTTCGATAGAGTTGCTCCTACCTGGTAACAATGTGAGTTATTAAATCTATCGGTAGTTTAACACTAGTGTAAGAATTTTTAAGATATTTGTCTATACTTCTATCATCATCATCATTATCAGCCTATTTTCGTTCACTCCTGGACATAGGCCTCTCCAATAGCACTTTTATAGGAAGATAAATATAGAATAGAATAAATAGAGAGTAATGAGTAACAAAATAAATAAAGCAAAGAGGAGAAACTCTCAGGTCTTTTCTGAGAAGAGAGGCCCGTACAGCAGTGGGACTTTATTACCTGGTCGCAGTCAGTCATAATTACCGCAGTAAAGCTGCAATCCCGTAGCTCTGTGTACAGTTCTTCCCCAGAGTTGAGTATGATCCGCTTCTTCTCCCTCGCTGTCACTTCGGGAGTTGCATCGTTCGCGCTCACGAATTTGTCCCCGGGGAATGTTGCAGTGGAGTTCTTTATGCCATATATTTCATCTACCGAAAAATCGTAGAATTTTTTGTATAAAACATAATGATTTTATAACATGTCTAATTAATTATTCTCTACTCGTTAATTATTCAGGTTGTAGTGCGACTTGCTTATATATTGTTTAAGTGTGACCACCACCATTCAATTATACATAGGTCTCTTTGCATTTGGTAGAATTCTCGAGAGCTACTACAGTTATTGCTCATCCGTTTGTTTTTTCGTCATAATCCTTTTATCCTTTTACTGCTGGTCACGATCATACTATTAAGACTGATAAGAGTAAGGCGTCAGTTTGTCAGGCTGGTCAAGTGAGGGTTGTTGGACTGCCCACCCCTTAGATAATATTATGGTTATTCCTTCATAATAATTTCTTTTGACGTTATAGGAAATATTATGGTGTTTAAAGAGGGCAAACAATTTTGTAAAGGCAGGCAAGCATGCTGGAATTTGAACCCCAGACACTCGAGAGGGGAGTTGCAATTTTTTATCAATTTAATAAAAAAAAAAGTAAGAAAAGCATACCAATGAGTCCCTCATAAGTAAGTTGAGTGACCATTACACTGGTGAAGTCTATAGCACGGTCCAGGATGAGCAGCTGGTCGATACATGAGGTTGGTGACCCTTTGGGCCCTATACCCTGCTCTTCTTTGTTGAGGCGACAGAGAATGTGCCACACCTATTATAAATTAAATATTGTATTACTTTCTATTACAATGTTCCTTTATACCATAAAAATATTGGAAAGTTAATAAATATGGAACTAAATAAATATGTTATCATCATCCTATCTCAGTCCACTGCTGGACATAGGCTTCCCTCAATGAGCGCCATCGCGCCCTGTCTTCGGCTTGTCGCATCCAGCATCTGCCTGCAGCCTTTCGCAGGTCATCATCCCACCGAGCCGGACGGTGTCCTACACTACATTTGGCGAGCCGCGGTCTCCACTACAGAACTCGCCTTCTCCACCGGTTGTCGGTTCTTTGGCAGATATGCCCACCCCATTGCCACTTCAGTGAGCTAATCCGTAGTTATGTCGATGACTTTGATTCTCTGTTGGATAGTATAATTTCTGATCCTATCCTTCAGAGAGACTGCGAGCGTAGCTCGCTGAGTGACTTTGAACTGATGGACTTGGTGGTGGTGGACACTCACGATGCGCCTACCGTGAGTGTCCACGTTTTAGTTTTGTATGTCATAATAGAACGCACCTGTGTGGTAGTAAACTTTAGTTTTCAGGCACTGCGGTATGGATGACGAGAAGACTCCACGTAGCTTACCAAATGCTGCTCAGCCCAGCCGAATCCTACTCTTGGACTCCCTCTCAAAATTGTTTCTACCTAAATGCAACGTCTGCCCGAGATATGTGTACTCCGAAACAATTTCGAGAGGATGGCTATTTACGACCACAGGACCCAGATCGAATTTTTTATTGATCATGTTTTTGGTTTTATCCAAATTCATGCCAAGACCTATTCGTCGCGAGGCCATTGCTAGGCCGTCCAGCATTTGTTGCAACTCATCCAGCGATTTCCCAATGCGCATGGGAACAGTTTCGGTGATATAACATTGTCCTATCTCACTCCAAATTTTAAATAAGAACAATTATTTAGTAAACAAATATATGAACGTACATCAATTACAGTAAACTTTAAGAACAATGAATGTGTAATATTTGGTTCTTGCCTGTTTCGCAGCCTGTCCTTTGCCAAGCACCCGAGGAATGATACCATACAGTTGTTGAATCGTTCTTAAAGCTTGAGCAGCGTTGTAGATGCAAGTAGGATCTCCTTCTAGGTTATATTCCCTGGCGTGATCATATTTTGATATCAGTTTATATGGAATAATATTACATTGTTACTTTATTCATAGGAATTGAAGTCAAATGTCATTAATTGCTAGAAATGACTTTTACAGGTACCTGTAAAAGTCATTTCTAGCAATTAATGTCATACAACAATTATTTAT
>DWJK01000162.1:0-26992 GCA_018248815.1 Croniades pieria auraria
TTGGAGGTCGTTGGGGGAGGCCTATGTTCAGCAGTGGACGTCCTGTGGCTGAAATGATGATGATGATGATGATATACACTTCTGTCTACAAATAAAATAAAAAAAAATAGAGCAGAGGAAAATGAACATAAACAGCTTTTTTTTATGTACACTTTAACTATGTCAAATGTCACTCTTTTGTGTGCGTAACATTCTTAAAAGGGGTACTATGCCTATTCTTCACGTATTCATATATAGATCTGCATTATAAAAGCGAGGTGACAAACTGAGCGAGCTCTCCAGCTGCGAGTAAATCTAGTAACAACTAATATGATATTGGATAAGTGGAACTGACGGTATAGGTGGATAGTTACCAGCCCCTATAATGTCTTGTGCATTAGAACATGTTTAAAAAATCTATAATATTACGGCTTTTACTACAACTGAAGAAATATAAGAAGAATAGTATATAGAAATAGCGGAACTCAAAATGTTCCGTATAAATTAACCAAGTAAAACATTAACGAGTATAGTACCATCGGTTTTGATTAAAATGTCGTAACATAATAACTTTATTATGTTTATGAGCTTTCTCAATTGAACTTTAGTTATAAAGCAGACGATGTCGTGACCTTTATTTTATTATTAACTATAAAATTGTACTTTTCGATTAAAATAACTTCCAACCATTTGGTTTTTGCCGAGTTAAATTCTGAATATTATTATACTCCACGAGTCAATAATATTTTAATCGATTTAGTTTCACGTCATCTTTATCGTTTTCAATTACTATTTTTATTATTACACCTAACAGTTATATTTTGAGTAATATGGTTGTTTATTGTGTTTATAAAAAGCCTTGCACAGCTTCGGAATGCTGAACAAGGTCAAAAAAATCAATAAATTTAAAAAAATGTCATTTATATTATTTGATAATATTATAGAAGGTTCATAGTAAATTAAAACATATTTACGAAACACCCACTATTTTTCGATCCCAAAACGTTAATGTAAATTATAAAGCCCTTATATCGTGATTATAAAAATAAACGCAAGATTTCCATAAAGAATGATATACAGAAAATATGTGAATAATACAGTCAGTATTTTATTCTTACGCGTAAAAGATACTTGGAATAAAAAACAAACAAGGAAAAATGCGAGTCTTTCGTTTGCGCCACTCATTTCCATCGTTGGGTTTGTTTACAACCAAGGTGCGTAGTCGTCCATTGACGTGCACTGCGCTCGTGGTAACAATGCAGGGAAACAAAAATCAGACAAATACAAAAAAAATCTGTATGTATACATTATGTATAAATATTTAGCATCGTATATTATGATTATATTGTCACGTCAGGACCCTTACGGGGTAGGCTGAGTGTCAACTATTTCTAACTTCATTCCACATCTATCATACTCTTCATACACATTCGAAGGTATCCAAGATATCTGTTAGTTACGTCAGCTAGTATCTAGTCTATTTGGTCGCTTAGATCAGCTTGAAGTTAATGCAGCTTATTTTCAAAAATATGCAATGTCACTACCACGTCGGTAACAAGATTGTACGATACAATTTAATAAGAAATTTGTATGAGCTTGAGAAGGAAGACTTTGCTGGTATACAAGAGCCTGGTTAGGTCCACACAACACTAGAGTTTTCAGACAGTCGCGATGAATTCAGCTAGGAGGCAATTTCCTCTTTATGGCGTGCGGGGGAGTGCAGCGAGTATTAGGTAAACGCTGTGACGATGATTTTTTATGACAGAGGACGGAATCCCATAATTAGTAAAGTTAAACCTCAGTGTTATAGAAGGAAAAATATACGTATCTAAAAAATACTTTAATAATAAAATAGATTTACGACTAGTTACTGTACATTTGTATTTAATGCGTACTCGTATTGCATGCAGTTAAGGTGAACAAATGAAACTTTTACTCAACCGTAAATGCTGGAAATGATCTCAATGACGGCTCTTAGCTTTTGGGAGCTTTTGAGGTTTAGTGGGATTTAGAAGGGGTTCGAAGAGTCTAGAATGATCTAGGAATTCTAGCTTTTAATAGATGATATGCGTCTTTTAAAATTTATTACATAAGACATTGTTTGTTTTTATTCCTTATTATGTATGATACATACCAACAGCCAACTCCCAAAATACATGGCTATCCTTCCAAGCTCAGTGCCATGGTCGCCTTAAAGCTAACAGATTAAATTTTTCTTTATTCGTCTCAGGTTCATGAAAAACATGGTCTCCGGGGGATTATAATTTAATAGGGTGTAACAGGAGTGTTGCAAGTGTTCTATTTTCAAAGACAAGGCTACTTTGTGTTTCGTGAAAAATAAAAGAAACTGAGTTAAAATACTTTATGTAGAAATAATATTTCAATATCGTTTTGAGTTACATTTTAATTTTGAAATAAAACCAAGTTATATGATCAAACAGGGATAACAGTAGAAAATTCATTTTCTTTCATTTACTAGTGACGTTATTAGATAATTTGCAGATTACAATTTTTCCTTAAAACTTCAACAGTGTATCCTCCAACACACGGTTATATAATTTAGCCACATATTAAAATTTGTAAATGAAACAATGATTTATATTTTAAATATATAATAGGTATATAAATTCCAATTTTAAATTTATCGTTTTTATTATAAATATGTGTGTT
The DNA here is from genome assembly GCA_018248815.1 of Croniades pieria auraria. Lineage (NCBI taxonomy): Eukaryota > Metazoa > Arthropoda > Insecta > Lepidoptera > Hesperiidae > Croniades > Croniades pieria. Next base: position 2,650 of record DWJK01000162.1, read on the forward strand.
TAACTTACTTTATATCATATTTAATAACACGATTGTTTACGAAATGAAAAACATATCTAAGCACCTACTAAACAACCTATTGGTTCCAACCAATAATTTAAAAACACGTGATATTCCTTGTAAATATAATATTCCTTTCACGTCACTATGAGGATTAGTACAGGACTCGGGCAATAAAGGGGGACTATTAAGACACCTGGCGAATAATATTAAAAGGGGAACAAACATGAAACACATAACTTCACGCTGTTTTTATTACAGCAAGTTATCTAGATGCTTGTTTTGGGTAATGTTATTCTACCCACATGAAAGTAAACAAACATTTAACTAGATATGCGGCTAATAAGCCTATAATAAAATTGAAATGAGTGTTATCTATATGACACTGTGTGTTAGAAAATTAATTATTTCTCGTATACACATCACATAACGACGCAAATAGGTGTTCAAAAACAAATTTAAAGATATTACAAAATGTAATGGTTTCCCTAATCTTTAAGGCCTTTGTAAAATTACTTTTCAGGACGAACATTTATCTACAGGGAAAAACAGACGAAATATTATCTTGTTAAACAGTAATATAAAAAAGAGTCCGAGTGAAATATAGTCTTATACATGTATTCAGTTCTAAATTACTTCAGAACTTCAAAAGGAAATGAAGCGAAGAATGACGAGGAAAATTGTAATAGGATCTTTCTACAATTGGCCTCATAATTTGATTTGAGACGCTTTAATATTCGCATTTCCGGGAAATTTGCCGGGAAGCCGGAAAAGGAGACGCTTACGTCACAGACGCGGGATTAAATTGGAATGAAATGGTGTTTTTACCGTCATGCAAGAATATACGTCATATTTCATTACTAACAAGAGTAACATTAAAAATTCGACTGAAGTCATAATGTACTGCAGATGAAACAAAGTATATAAAAAACTTTTATATGTGAAACTATTAAAAATGAGTGTCTCATGAACCGATTTATAACACTTAACATACATACATGACTCTAGAATTATTATAGGTGCCATAAAAACCCCTAAAGCGAATAGAACGTATTTAAACGAGTGACTAACATATAAATAATATTCAACAAAGTTGTAAGACTCGTCAATTGCACATAACATAACATAACATTTCATAAACATAAACATAACATGTTTATGTTTATGAAAGACTCGTCAATTGCACATTTTGGCAAGATTTGTCAAATGTAAGACAACTTATTAAAATTTATCCATAATATCTTCCATTTTGTTCTGCTAAAAACATTATTGCACAACACTCCACAATTTTTTTTTAATTAATTGCATTTACAAAGGATGAATCTGGAATCTTTTCGCGCCTTATTTTTGTTATCTTGTTTTATTGTTGACGTTATCTTGTTTTTCTTTTACTGCTTGTGTTTCATTCTCACAAAACGTCTGAAAACAACGGGGAAAAAAAAATGCTATATAACATCAAGAGCCCGTAAACAATATCACACGATCTTCCGGATCATGAGAAACTACCTCGCATAATGCCAGCGCTATATAAACAAGTGATTGACCTAGATCTGCGTCAAACGTATCCTCCCTCCTTCCTTTGTCAGCAAAAAGTTCACATTCATTCCATACGCAACCTTTTTGCACGGTCTTACTGGCTTTTCGTTTGACAAATAGTGGGGTTTTACTTTCATTACCGAGTCGCACATATTACCTGATATTGCTGCCCCGGCTCTAACAATAATCGCGAGGAAAATAAAAGGTCAGAGTTTAAGTGAATTGTGAGCGTGGAACGGTAGGATTGCCTGAAAATACATCGTTGGTAAATATGTTCCGTTTGGTTGATGTAATTACAAAATATCCAAACAATAATTAATTCAAACAACGATCCGAAATATACGTAAATAAATTAATTTATGTGCATGAAAGCTACACAACAATTACAAGGTACCCTGTGTTTCCATTTATAATAACAGATATAATGTATTTATTGAAGCGTTCGGCAAATAGGGAATTTTATTTGTAACATAATATTAACTTTCAAGGTTTACATTTGTGAAATTATACACAAAATTATTGTGACAGAAACTATTCTATTTTCACATGTGGTAGGTATATTTGAAAAAAAAGGTAATGTTGACGAACTGTTACTTAAGTATTTTTTTAAGTTTTTCGTAGCTATCACCGGCGCGCGGCGGACTATTTGTCAGTACCAGTACTTAAAAAAAAAACTGTAATGTAATTAGAAGTATGATTTTTGGTCTTCTTTACAGTAGAATTAGAAATAAACTTGAAATTTTTGCTGTTTTTCAAATACTGAAAGACTTTAAAGTACATTTGAAAATAAATGATAATTCGTCATTGATCAGAGTAAAACACTCAGCGATGGTTAAATATGCTGATGATTGGCAAAACATCATTTCCATGAGTGCAATGAGGTCTACAATAAGAAAATCAATATTAATTACAATAACCCCAGGGCATGAAATGGGTAAACATAACGAAACAAAAAATGTCATAAATTCTTTGGTCAGCCCACGTGCATCTGCGTCCTGCGGTCGTATAGGGGTGACTGGGTCGTAATTCACCTGAATCACATTTACCGAACCGAATAGCACCCTCAGGCCGTATGTGCTATATAAACAGAATAAAAACGCGGGAAAATTATAACCTATATGGTTATTTTTAGATATTTTACTATGTTAATAAAATAGCTAACGTTCAATATTTGTATTTGTTACAGGCCCATGTATTTAAATGGAAATAAATATAAAAGTATTATGATAATTAACACAAAGACTAAGGTTTTTATACAATTACTTATCATATAAAGGACTCCTGATTAACAATAATTGTACAATTTCTTTTAATATATTTTGGGTAAACTCGCAGCTGACGAAATTAATTATAATATTTTCAAAGGCGCAATTATACAATTCAAAGTTGAAACATGATTTATTATCGGACACGTTGCGACTCCACCATTGTTTTACATCTAATAAAAATATGTTGAAGTAGCTGGCATATAACCCACTTCAATAATACGAGTCGAATGTAATTTGAATTTGGAATTCGCATTCACGTGATGGCAGTTTATAAATACTACATTGTTTATAGGTTATACACATAGTATTATGTCATTTAATGTCACATAATGTCATGAAAGTAAGCTTTAAAGTAATACATATAAGTCGAAATTCATGATAATGTTAATCCTGTAAGAAATAGCTAAGTAATGCAAATTAGTTTCACCATTTTGAATAAACCAATTCAAATTCTAGTACGGAATTAGATGCTGGTGTCGGAACCGGGCTAGCCACGTCCTGTATTGAATAATTGACAGGGATGAATACTGTGGCGCTCCCAGGTGACATTGTTTTATTATAACCAGCGCCAGACTTAGGTTTACCAATTCTGCTTTTGTTTAAAGGACATAAACTCGCGTAATAAATGAAAAGTTTCTTTTTCTGTAATTAAACCTGGGACGGAGGATTATAATGTTTCTTTGCTTGAAATATTTTTAATGCATCAGCATCACATGAAATCAGTTTTTATTGTATTCCGAAATCTCTTTAGAAAGCGTTCGATATAAAATATCCAAATACATTCATTCACACATTCACAAACGCATTCATACCTACACATATTTATTTCTATATTTATATTTCTAGGAATTCTTTCATAAAACCGTACGGCTGGCTACACTAATACCTATCGCCCTCGCGCGTGGCTACACCGGCGACAATATGTCTGCCTGCTAACCTGGGGCCTGTTATCTGATACTGAGCGCCTTACAATCGATAAGTCGCGACGGAAGCGAATACTGGTTAAATTTTTAACTTAAACTACGAAGCGTACTCTTTTTATGGCTGCAGGGAATGAAATTTTGCAATGCAAAGAGACTTTCTCATTGCACAATTACGAAAATTGTACGTATTTCTGTTGGGTACTGAATTTATCTGTTGTGAATGCTATAAATTATTAATACCGCCCGCCCTATTATTTATGGTAAAATTGTAATAAATAAATATCAAGTAAATGTTCGTAAATAAATTTTCAATAAACGCTGATTGCCTCGTTGGTCCCGTGGTTGCAACCTTGAGAACTGAAGGAGAGGTCCTGAGTTCGATCTCCGGTTTGGCTATTATTGTTTGGTAAATTCCCGGTACTAGCTCGAATTCTGGATTAATACATGGTATATTGCAATAGGCTCACCTCCGATTCCATGGTGGGAAGTATAACACGTGAGACACGCGTGTGTATTGCACTCTTTTGTCTACCCGTTTTTTATATCTATTTTGATTATTAAATAAATGATATACATATATATTAATATGTGAAGATGAATGTTTAAATCTGTGAGTTTGCGATAGTTAAAGTTTATATCTACATATATGCCCGAGGAGTGGAGAAAGACAAAAAAATGTAAAATTATTTGTGGTAAATAGTTACATTACGGTATAAGTATTGGTAGAATTAATTACGTTCATACTATCAATGTTAAACACTTAATAGCCTGTGGTCAGACAGTATCACAGAGTAAAGATAAATAGAGTATAATCCTCTGATATAAGAATTCGAATAACGTTCAAACCAAACATTTAAAAGATTATTGTCTAATTTTAACCATTGCTAAAACACTGGCATAAAAAAAAATTAAATATCATTCGCTTAAATATTAATTTTAGCCAATAGAACACGTTTTATATTATTTCGATTTTATTTCCAAAGACAATGGTTCTGGATTTTGGCAGGATCTACAAACGTTACACCATAGACAATAAACGTGCAAGTTGATTATTGCATATAAATTTAAATTTAGAAGTAGAACTTTTCTCTCAGCTTCACAGTTCTGAAATATGCTCTCTCGTACCACGTAGAAGACATAAAACTATCGCAACTATGTTGATTAAAAATTATTTACGCTGCGTTCATATAAATTAGGCGTAGTTCCCCTTTATGGGCATATTAGCCAACATTGTAGAGTAGGCGTCTAATTAAAAACGATTTGGCCCTCTGCCATCATAAACAGAGACGCCATGTTACGATAACCGCGATAACACTGGTGGTGTTAAAGCAATTGCTTCACCTTTAACTAATACAAAGACAAGTAACGAAATGAGCTTTTGGCAGATATAAAATGTGGCAACAGGTATGTTTTGTTGCTGTAATAAAATAAAAAATCACAAGAGTTATAAACTGGGAGATTTAAGATGTACTAGATGTAAGGAACCGCTTCGCGAATAACTCCGCGCGGTTTGTTTATTATCTAATGGCACCTCTGAGAATCATTATACACGGTTTCATAAACAACAGAGTTTTCTAAGGTAAATATTTTTTCGCAAATCTAATTTATTATATTGGAAAAGGTACATACAGTTTGGCTACACACGATAATGGAGTAACTAGATATGCATTCAGTGGTTGATATGAAAAACACGGTTAATTATTAAATGTACGTAGTACACAAGATAACATATTACCTATGTAATATTTTAAAAAAATGATACCGGGCCTGTATTCTCCTAAGGGGTAGACAGAGGAGTGTAATACACTCCCACGTTTCCCCAACGTTATGTAATATATTTATAATATCTCGCATAAGTATAGGCTTTACATTCCATTTAAATAAAATTTTCCTATTCGTTGATAGTGAGACAAGTGGTCGAAATTTGAAATTATTAGTGATATTGACACAAGCGTTGATAAGGGTTGTTTGTTCGTTCAATGCCCATCGAAATATCATGATTTCGACTGGAGCCGAGAGTTTACTGACATTATGCAATTATAAGCTAGATTAACAGTGCTTTAAGTTCGAATATTTCCAGGTTAGAAATTTTTATAAACACTTAACTGGAAATGTTTATTATTTCAACTTGATTAAATCTTATGATGTTTGTACTTATTTATAAACGGCGGTAATAATTCAAATGATTAATGACCATGGCCCAATAAATATTTTTTTTATTTTTTTTAAACGAAGTAAATGAGACGCTCATTAAGGGAGGCCTCTGTTCAGGAGTAGACTGATAAAGGTTAATAATGGTGTGAATAATTGATGATGAAGGTGACTGATGATGATGACGATAAACAACAAAAATACACCAGGAAAATTTGACACTCAATAAGAGGGAACACGATATATCCCACTAATAAACCTTTACAACCAGTAAATCTCAGTTCAGATCATTAATTCCACGCTCCTCATTAAAATTATCCACTTGTAATAAAAGCACCATAAAATCGCACTTTGAACACCTCAAGCTACCGGCAGGAGGTGATTCCCTGTATTTATGGCGTTAGATAAGGGACAAAAACTTCATCGGTTCTCCATTATCCTTAATAAGTATGGATTAGGGCAAAGCTTCTAGACCACGCCATAAATTTGAAGAAATTCTTTTATAATGGTTCTTTATCATCACACTTTATGAAGGTCCCCCTGGTCTCTCTGATAAGTTTGGTTTACTGCTCATATATTATGCCACGTTAATTGGAGGCTTCGGGTTAGCCGTTATATAAATAGTTTATTGGGCTTTATCACTTAGTGGCCTGTAGTTTAGAATTTTATTACGATTTGTAACTGCCCTGTTGTAATCTCGTCTGTATGGTGTACATACGTTTTTATTCTCCATAATCTTACGCTTAAGGTTAGTGGGTTTCATTTAACTAAATTTTAATCGCCTATCACAACAAAATATCGAGAGCGCAATAGTCGAGTGCTTAAGGCATTCGAGGAACTTAGTATGTAAATAATTCCTGAAAAACCTTGCATTGAACTATAGTCAACAGTGACTTGTCTCGTTGATTACGTGAGACATCGATATTTTGTTTTTATACTTAAGAAACACAATTATTTCTATTTTTAAGTTTGTTATAAATCGTCTATAAAAGAGGTTTAATGTTATGTGTTTAAATTACTAGATAATTAAATTTGAATTTAATGTAAAGTAAAAAGTAATGTAATGTAAAAGTGATGTGAGAACAGACAGGCAATATATTAAAAAAATGTCTATAATACAAAAATATCATAAAGTTTTGTTAACCTTTGCGTACAGACAAACAGAACATTAAATGGAAAATGTCACTGCAGTCTGACATGTCGCTGTTGGAATCTAGCGTTTACTTTCAATATAAATCGGATTGCGAATTGTGTTGAGACGGGGAACGTCAAATAATAAGACTGATCAAGCGTAATTCAATATTTCTTCCTAGAAATGCGTATCTATTTTTCTACTTGTGTGAGCTTTCACCTTATTGAATTGGGTAGTTTTATTTACACGAAGGTATCTGTCCCATAATGAGACGACTAAAAGACTAGATGTATACATACATTCTTAACTCAATACGTTTATATGTAAAATAAAGGATAATGCACTTAAATTAAATAAGGAACACAAAAACAAGAATTTACATCATCATCTCTCTTGTCGTTCCATTGTTGGATTTGGGTCACCTCTCAGAATGAAACTGTTTAAGGTCATACTGACCAATTCAAAAACATTGACAGTAAAAAATAAAAAACATAGAAGGACATCAAAAATTCGCATACTTCATAAATATAATACATTATGATATATTTTCGAGTCGAGTTACACTGAGCTGATCAAGAGGTCCTGGTTTAGATATCCGATTCAGGTACTACGGTTACTTTTTTAACTTAAATTTTGAGACTGGATTTTGACTGGTATATTTCAATAGGTTCAGCCTCTAATCCATGATGGGACCTAAAATAAAACAGGTGAATCATTCAAGTGTACTACACTCCCCTGCCTGAAGGTAGCCAGACAGCACAAAGTAATCTGCTCGATCTGCGTCAAGGTAAAAAAATATCATGATAAATACACAAGACATTTAATCTAAATCCAATTACATTCAACTTGTCATGTCCTTGTCGCAATGTATCATATTGGGACGATGTTAGTCGGATTGCTAAGCGCGCAGAGACGGGGAATATCCAAGAACTTCCTAATTCGATCAAACGTAATCCAATCTTTCTTGCGAGACGCTACGTGCGGTGTGCGGGTTTGTAACATATCTATACATGTATTATAATTATAAGATACGGGATATTTATATTTAGGTACTTACGAACTCTTTCATTGTTTCTGTAAATTGCTATATACTTTAATGTAAGGTTTTTATCCGGTTGAATTACTTAAAGGTTTTGTGTAGGAAGTCTACTTAAGTTTCATCATACGTTTCTATAATAAAATCTATTAGAGAAATCCCTGAATAAGAATGATTTTTACAATAAAATTACACTGCTGCGTAGAAGATAGAACCCCAACCCCACCAACATAATATAAAAAATGACGGTCACCTACAGATCGTCCAACTTTAATCGAACCTTCATCCGGCATTGTGACCAACACGCGACATACTTTATTATATTGATGCTTTTGTTCGGAAATTCCTCAAAATGCACCTCGTAGTATTTTTCATTTTTTGTATTACTTACATGCCTATTTTACATAAAATTTCGTTTTTAGGATAACAAAGCAATTTTTATTTTTAACTTACAATCATAATACAAACGGTCGTTTTTATTCTCGCCTTCCTCACACGTATCTACCCCTTTAAGGGAAGTCCGTAAATAACGAAATAGGTACGTACTCCCACCGCGCTGAAGGTATTCACGGTAAGGATCGATAATACACCCCTTGAACCGATTGTCAGTTCTCATTAAACGTATAAAAATAAATGGTACGACCGACAGGGGGAGTCAAGTTGGAAAGAAAATTCTCTCAACTCATTTTCGTAATTGGCTTCCTCGTTATAATGCGTTTTCAACGTGAAATGGAGGAAAGTTTTCTAAGTATACACGTAATTGCATTTTTGGGAGCACAAGGTAGAGAAAAGAAAATATAAAGGTAGTTTAAGAAAACTAAATTGGAAACCTAAAAGCGTGGGATTTTCTAGCGCATTTTGTAATGAACAATTTTCTCGTGCCATTTCTGAGTAAAAAATATAGTACGTGAAAATTTTCTATGGTATATCTGTTGAAGTAACCCCACAGCACACAAAATCTAAATCAAACAGTCCGACGTCACGTTTATGTTCCATTCCTTAGCTTTCTGAACATTTATTACAATCGAGGGAACAAATTGGATATCGTCTGTATATTCCTATTTAGAGTTGATAATTTTTACCCACTAGCTTCAATTATTAAGGGTATAAAAGAAACATGCTACTCGTATGTATGATATTATGGAAAACTATGGAGTCTGATAATTTACTAAAGGAACCTATATTGCCTTCGATGAAACTTATTCCTATTACAATAAAATTACATATACAATGTCACATGCATCTGGCCAGCGCGGCACCCTATTAACTTATCTCTTCTCATTGTGCGAGGATCCCTTTGTCCATGAGTGCAATGATAAAACTGTTTTTGATGATGTCGTTGACAGCAACGATACTAAAGTTATATGTTTCTTGTTTTTAAACGATTGTTTTGTTTTTTTTTTGAGGCATCAGGAAACTCAGATGGCTTACAATAGATGATAACGTAAGGAACTTTTAACTTCTTCTCGGTTATAATTTATGGCCCCGCATGTTTGTATGAAAGCCCTATCAAAGCAATATGTCAAACGCATCCGCCAGGGAAACCGCGGACCCGTCACCTGCAGATATTTGTCAAAACTCATGTACAACCAACATGTATTTGCGTTCTCAAAACAAAATTTCACAATATAATAGTCTTTGTGGCGATCACGTTAAGACTTAGTTAAAACTTCGTAAGGTGTTTGTAAATGGGATTTTGGTGTTTCACGAATATTGTACCACTATGTATTAGGCTGTCAAATATGGTCGCACACGGGCGTTGGGAACGGTCGGATTTATTGGCCAAGTTTAATGCGTAAACGCTTTCCTTCCCAAAGATAACTTTCAGTTCAGGTGAACAGGCTTCGTTTCTAACTACAACAGAACTGCCAAATTCCAACATAAGTTCTACTTCACGAAGACGATATGTTATGTAAATGAAACAGTCCTTCATGCAAAGTATGAACGTTGTTAGACAATAATTCCTTTTCAAAAATTCTACTCGTGTTCGATTCATTCTCGTACAATACATACTGTGAGAAACGGTTTCGTTGAAAATGTTGAAATTTATTACATTAAATGTAATAATTAATTGTAATTTATATAAAAATGGAACTTTTCTGATGTTTATTACCCCTGTTATTTATTACCCCTCAAATGACTAAAATTACCATCCTTATGAATGACAGGATTTACTATTTTAAATTATCAAAGTCATTAGGTTATCAATCTAATTAAAATAAACTGCGCTCGTTCATACAAATTACAAACATTTTTCACGATTTTTAATTAGTTGCGGCGTAAACTTTTTCATACAGTAACTCACAATAACATTTCTGGAACTCGTACAAGCGAAGTTGACAGTGATTACAGATTGAACTTTCAGACTGGCGCGACATCTATGAACCGGTACATTAATAAAATGCACCTCAAATCGCAATTGGATCACGTAGTCGGTTCATTTCCCGGAATTCTCATAGCATTTCGAAGTATCCTTACCGCGAGCCACCTACCTGCGCTGGGAGGGTGTCGGGGTAATTTATGACCAGATAACGAGGGCTCGCAGTGGTCTTATCGACTTCCTTTTCTTTTTTCTACGGTCTCCAGTGCCTTTTTTCACTAGCAAATCGACTATTACAAGGAACGTTATCGACCGTAGACAATCACAATACCCACTCGGAATTGGCGCTCTTGTGCGGACTGTTATTTCTTCCGAATGTATCGGTTTCTTTTTGTTGCTTGTTATATTTCTATCAAGGTCATTTTATCTGCCATTAGTATATACATTGCTCAAATTATTCTTAAATTATCTTAAATTGTTTTAATATTATTTGATTGAATTGTTCTAAAAATTACACAACCTTTAGAACAGTTCAGTCATATTACCTATATTAATTTTATTCAGTTTATAGTGGGGATTTACGAATTGTTTTTATGCCGTTTTATTTAATTTCGGAAATAAATCGTCACTTATATTAAAAAATATAAATCAGAATAAATATAGGTAAATGTTTTTATACATATAAAGATATCGGTATGAAATGACAAAAATACGAGTATACATACATACATAAAACTTCATGTGATGTCTTTATTCAAAACCATAAAATTAAGAAATATGTATGAGTATTTTAAAGGAAATTACTGACATTTGTTAGCAGACTGTCTCAGGAGTCTCAGTTTTCTTCACTCTGTTTACGACTCGCTAAAAGGCTTCGTTAAAAGGATTGGGAATGATTTGCATACCTACTCAGTTTTAGTGCAGATATTTCAAATTAACATAAATTTCAAAGATTTTAAGGGACATAGCGTCGTTACTTTCAACATTTCATTATAATACCTTCATTGAAGTGTTAAGTGTCATTATTAAGGGAGAGTAGTTGTTTTTCATCATATAAAAGGAAACGGGTAAAAAAGTTTCAATTTAATGTTTTCTTATAAAAATATTGGTCTTTTAACACCCTGTAAGTTGTTCGCCCGACTCGTTGGGCGTAAAAGAAAAATCGACAAAACAATTTTGATAGTCTATCCGTTTTTTAACTCTTTTTTGTTGCTTTGGTTTTGATTTTATTGTTTTAAATTGAACGCGTTTTAAGTAATTGCATTTTATTCATAATCGTTATATAAATAATAGGAAATGATTACAGGTAGGTCCGAGAGACCAATTACAGGGAAAATCATTATTGTCGTGTGGGAATGAAACTTTTTCCCAATGAAAATAACAGTATAATATATTGCACCGATAACAACTTATCTACCACTATAACAACATCAAAATTCGTGCATTTCTGCACGACTTTTCATATATTCTCCCCATAAAAAGTACCGTAAAAAGTAAAGTAAGTCGACAGTAAATCTAAATGTAAGATACCGTTGAAAAAGTAAGTAAGTATATTCAATTATTTGATTTATATTATTTTATGTATTATTGTATTTCCGGAAATGAAACAAGCGTCAAAGACTCTGTTTTTACAGTAGTTGATCCTTATTGTCTTCGTTTCCTAATTATGTATGACTACTTGAAATCGTTGGTTTTCCAAATTACTTGTTGGTAAAAGCTATTTTTCTCAGATTCATAATAATTATGTATTTATTCCTCTGCTTTGTAATTCAATTAAATTGTTTTTTAATCGTAACTATGTATTTATTTTAACGTTATAATTTGAAAAATGTTAATGACATCTTTAGGATGTGTTTAATTTACTAACTTACGTTTTACATCCACATTATTAAATACCCAATTTGCTCAAACTACATATCTTGTGCTATATTTTCAGGATACCCCAGAAATTTTATTTTAATCTCTATAAAAACACGCACTTTATTTGTAGTAAATATTTTTTATTAACTAAGCACTTAATGAAAGCTATATTAGGTATATTTTGAGGTCCTATTAAATAATACGTTAAAACTGTAATATTCTTAATTTACATATTCAGCTCGTTAAGAAAAAATAGAGTGGTCCTTAGCAAGAAAGTATTAAGATTTCATATTTCCCGCGCGGCAGAGAGAATGTTTGATATGGTGAATCGAGAACACCTGACGCGCTAGTCATAACTCTGTTTTATGGAAAAATATTACCATCTTTATTTCTGACCACCTTAAATACATTGGAAGTAGGGTACGAATTGCATTTATTATAAAACTACTTTTAGTAGTTCAGTGCAAAGGATCGATTAAATTGATTAACACAATACCAATGCATTACATAAATATAATTCAACAATCTTCCAAAGAACTGAGAAATTCTAGCGCAATCTTTTCGCTTATACGTGAAACTAATATAAAATTCAATTTTCAAGATGAGTTCAATATTTTAATTCACAAATGTAACCTCTATAAGATTAATAGCTGCAGCACTAATTCGTCTGAAAAAATGCAATGACCCAAGATATAGTAAAGGGGAATATTTTAAGATAAAATATTAAAATTCCGTACTTCAAAGACGGCAGTGTCACAGACCGTGTAACATTTGGAGCACCTGACATGGCACAGTTTATAGCTTCGTCGTAAGACGTGGCTTAGAGGGTTCTGCACTTGGCTGAAAGCGTACTTGAAAGGTTAATTTTAAAATGTATTTCAAGTTAGGAAAGTATTTTCAGCGCTGTTTTCAACCCTTCAACAATTTCTGCGATATGCACTCAACGAGAAATTGATCTGAAATACTGATATGTACATATGTACCTAGTAAGCCGAATTTCTCTTTTCGATTTTTTTTTCGATTTCCTGATGACAGGTTGTGTTAAATGTCAACTAAAAGTTTCCGATCTTTTTTTGAAAGGTGCCATGGTCTTTGTGATTCATATGAAGAAGGACTTAATGCCTTCTCGGACTCTTTTAGTAATAGATAGCGCTTAACACCAGGTGAGTCGTAAACCACTGTGCTTTTCGTATAATATCTATGTATGTTTTGCGCCAGTTTCATAACTATGAAATTGGCGCAAAACATACATACAGGCGTTTTATTGTTGTCCTGTATGACACTGATCTTGTTTCGGGGTTATATAGGTATTAAACTAGAGCAAATTGGCAGGAATGTGGTCCTTAGGCAACATTTTGGAGAAAGCTAAAACGTGCAAGATTCCTCGGTTTCTTACACTGTTTTAGCGAGTGGCATTGAATATTAAATCACCCAAATCTTTGCAAATTCAGAGATGCACGTCAGGACTCAAACCCTAAATCTTTGGTTGTCACTGCTTATAACGAGAACACTATTGTGTAGTACGGTATATTACGAGAAATAAAGAGATTTCGTTACGGACCCATACATTTTTATTAGCAACGCCAATCAGCAGTCCCTGAAGGATGGCGGCCATTTCCTGGGCCTGAGCCGGTTTCCGCGCAAACATTATTGTAACTAACCGCCATTATTTACCTTTAACGGTAGCTTTCTTTCAGCTTAACTTTGATTTTAATTTATGGAACCTATTATTTGTAAAAGTGTTCATTTGTTAATTTAATCGCATTAAGAAACGTGTTGCGGGTTTTAATTAAGATTTTTTACCTTGATTAGACGAAGATTTTGTACGTTGATTTTAAAAAGTTTTTTAAATTGATTATAATTACGTTAAGGTCCATTACCTCTAACACAGACGATTTGTAAATTAGATTTTTGAAAGATCTGTAAGAACGATAATTTAATAAGTGCAATGACATATACGTTTCTAATAACCTAACAACTAATTTCAATTTCTTCTGCGAACATTTACATTGCGTCTCTCCTTGTCATATATTGCGTGTGAAAAATGATTTGTAACTTATATTCGTTTTGTAAATGGCATAAGTTGTAATTGTTCTTACCATTAGTTGAATTATTTATTAGTATGTAGTTAGGTTTGTTTTTTAAAATGTAAATTAGCATAAATATTAACGAATGCATTTTAAGATGACATTACAACTTTTAAGAAATCGATACAGATTATGTTTATTTATAACACGTTGTAGAGCCACTAAACCAGGAAGCTATTTCATTTGCCCATGAATTTTATTTTGAAGAATTGAACGCAAGAATGAAATAAAAAATATTTCGTAAATACATATATTGACTTTCATCGCTTTCTCAAGTTTAGTTTTTTTATATTAAATGTTTCGTAAGTATTTATTCACATGATTATATATGTACCGACTTAACTCACTAGCTTCGGGCGCGACTAGTTTCGGGCCCTCACAAGGTCCTCATGAGCTCGCGATGTTTGCAGCGAGGTCGTGGTGGAGACTGACGATGACTGACGGAATCTCAAGAGATAGTAATGGTTTTTGTAAATAGTTTGCATAAGTATAAAAGATACACTTTAAGTAGCTCTATGCTTGTTCAGATTATTTTTCTTCGATACCCACGTAGTTAAAACAATATTCGTCATACAATTAAATTAGCGCCTAGACGATAAATTACATATGAAACATTGTCTACAAACAGATGCCTGAGAATACCCTTTTAATATAAAATTGAGCGATGCCCGTAATCAACTGACGTATTCAATTTATTCACAGAGCTGAGAGCCATTAAACGTGTTTTATCCTTATTGAAATTCAAAAGATTGCGTTTTACTTCAGATGAGATTTGTACCCTTAGGATATAATTTGATGTTTTTGCCATAAAACGGCAGCTGTGTAGTGGCGGTAAGCTCATTATACTGAGATGTTAAGGGATTACTGAGAAAGAGATTTTTGATAAACAACCCACTTATCAATACGCCTGAGGTGAGAAAGTAATATAAGTTTTATTATAGCAACACCGTGAGTGAAACATTAATAGCGCTTAACGATTGTTGTGTTAATCCGAATACAACTGGCGATATTCGAATCCAATTGATTACTTTCGAATTCATATTTTATTCAAGACGATATTTAAACCGGTAAATATATTTTTTCAGTATATAAATACTCATATACATATATACACATTAATTATTTTTTATCAGTATCGTAGCATCACGTCTATAATCCCCTCCGGCCCGGTGAGATACTGATCTGCGAAAAGCTGTAGGCAGATGCTGGATGCGGCAAGCCGAGGACAGAGCGCGATGGCGCACATTGGGGGAGGCCTATGACCAGCAGTGGACTGAAATAGGCCGATGATAATGATGATGATGATATAATCCCCGAAGGGGTAGGCAGAGGAGTGTAGTACACTCCCACGTTTCACCGGTACGTTTAAGTCTCATGGAACAGGTGGTGAGCCTATTGCCAAATAATTTTTTAGCTTATTTTTTATCATTACTTGTGTATTAACATAAAATACATTGTTGGATAAAAAAAAATCTTTGTTAATTGTTGGATAGTATGTCATACAAGTTCTATAATAATTTCAATTAAGTTAATTTTAAGCAATAATAATAAGGACAGCAAAATAAGTTTATATTAGAAATCATGATTATTGGTCATTTCCGAACAATACAATTAAAGATAAAGTCACAACATTATATTAGATACCTTAGTATTTGAAGGAAATACTTATGAATAAAGTTATGTAGGCACAACAACGTTCAGTCGTATTACAATGAAAATGAAATGTGTACGCGTTGTCGCGGAAAAGCGATTTGTAATTCGAGTGCAATTTACGTCAGATGAGATCTTAACAAAGGGATCTGGAGTCTCCGATTAGTCTCCTAGCGATAACTACTGGGTTAAGTTGTAAAAATTAGTATGACAATTTGTTAATAAGTAAACAGTACAAAATGTTTTATTTCGCATACCATATCTAGTTTAAGATAATAGGTATATTTCATGTCAGCATGAATGTTATTATAAGATTTGGGAATACTTTTTGTTTTTTGGTTTCACTTGGCTTCTCTCTTCTGTCTTCGCTTTTCTTTTAGCTTCAAAATACGTATCAGCCAATTAGCATGGCCTAACGTAAATTAATGCCTTAACTAAAGAAGAGCTGGACTACCGCGATCATAGAAACTGGATTGAGTAATAAACAGGTTTTAGGGAAATGTTTGTTTAGCAAATAAAATTTGAGGAGTATTATTTAATTTTTCCTTAAATAAAAAATATTACATCGCTTTACGTTTATTCGCTAATAGTAAAAGAAGGGACTTTTGTAAATATTTTTATCGAATTTAGGACGTAACGCGTTTTCGATCAAATAGAGAAAAGATAAATGGCGGGATAGTTCAGATAACAGCCCAATTTAGCTGTTAGGAGACGGTCACAAAACGTTTGTATGGCTGATAAATTTATCAATTTCTGCTTGTATTAAAGATCTATATGAATAATGTTCTAGTGTTCATAAAGATTAATTGGTGTTTGTCATGTATTAAAATTGGATGACGATCTGCGAAAGGCTGCAGGCAGATGCTGGATGCGACAAGCCGAGGAGAGGGCGCGATGGCGCTCATTGGCGGAGGCCTATGTCCAGCAGTGGACCGAGATAGGCTGATGATGATGACGATATATTAAAAAAATAAAAAATGAAATATATTTTTTTTTATTTGTACATATCTTGCGGCTGTCGTCGTATTATTAGTAAAGTGAATCAATGTCGCACTGTTTGAATAGCTTTATAGTACTTAATTATTAAATACGATATTTCTTTATTAAAAAATCTTAAGGTAATCTTAACGTAGTTGTGACATTGATTGCAAGTAATTTTGATGTTTCTATTCTAAGCTCGATACTTACCCACAAGCTTTGAGTATACTTCACCACGTTGGCCCACTACGGATTGGCTAACAGGTTGTTTGTTGCTTTCATTTACATAACAAAAGTAGACTCATAATTTTTATAATACAGTCAAGTAAAATAAGGTCTTAGTTCAAATTTATGAACGTCATGTCTTCCATTTAAATTTGTATAGCGATACGTCGGTTGAATTTTTGGTTTTTCATCGTGAAATATTCAAACAACTTTCCATCCTGGATCAAACGTCGAGTGAGGGGTCGGCAATTTATCATTCGGGCTTCCCGGAAAAATGCCTTTCATAAAAATATATTAAAAGTTTCCATCTCGCCATCCACGTATTTTCACGCCTCGTATGTTAATTTGATATCGTAAAGGCTGAATATTGGCTTTTTATGTCACTCGGCTAATTTCAAAGTACTCGTAAATTGATGTTTTGAAATTTATTAACACAAACAGAGCTTTTGTTTTTTTTTATAACAGTCAGAATGAAATACTGTTACGGCCATCTTTTTATTAATCTTCATGTATGAGGAAACATATCATTATAATATTTTCGTAACGCCATGGATTTCGTGAAAAAATCGAAAAATCACTACTAATAAAACATACATAAAAATATTTCTGGGTTTCAATAAATAAAACGTTTGACAAATCGAATTTTCGCTGAATATTCTAAGAACATTTAAGTCTGCAAATGGCAGAAATAGTTACGTATCTTCAATCCAGCGTTTGCTGAAAAGTTTTCAGCCAACTGAAAGCATTGTAAAATTAAGCCCATCGCTCGAGTGAGCTTTTTCTTTACGACGTCTTATATTCCCTTGTGAATAGTTTTAAATGTAATATTTGATAACAAAAGTAAAGGAGCTTACAATAAAAGAAATTACAACAAACCTTTAAAACTCCCCAAAATTGAAACCAAAAAACCATACTTCTGTCCATTTGGATGTAAATTATTTAACAGTCTAGTTTTTAGATTGTGAATCGATTATGAAATAAGTATCATTACAGGATGTTATACATGGATGTCTGCAGCACAGGAAAGACATGAAAAATAACAGAAATCAATATTAAATTATTCAACACATTTAAAAATTTCACCGCGATCAACCTATAAATAAGTCCTGAAGAAGAAGTTCTCTGGTCTTCTTCAAGCCAGTTTTTGAATTTTCAATTATTTGTAACTATCTTACTTTTTAAAACTCAACATAAATTGTAAATAAAGCTTTTTATGAGTATATAATATACTTTAGCAATATATAAATTGATGAAAGGATGAAGGAACGAATTCCTTCGTCCGCTCATTCGTTTATCCCTTCATTCATTGATTTCATCTTCATTTGTATATTCATTCATTTGCTCCTTCGTTCTTTCATTCATTCATTAAATGTTTCATTTACGGATAACCGCGTCTTTCCGGTTGGTCCGATTAGAAAATGGAAACAGTTGAACATCTCGGACCCTAATAATACAGATTCGAGCCCCCGGGGCCCAATCTGCTTCGACTCATTGCTACCACAAATTGATTTATCCCCGGGGAATATTCAAACTGACTTATAATATTGATTAATATCCGTTCAGCTCCTTAATATTCCCACGCTAACTTTGTAAGTTCTGAATTGATCAATATTATTTACTGACTAGGTTCACCGTGTACTAGTGGATATAAATATATGTATCTTCAGCTTACCTAAGTTTGATGGCTAATACTTGGAAAATAAATTCGATTTAGTTAATGCATTTAACTAAAACAAATATTTTCTCTTTACAGCTGCAAAATTACTTTGTGCATTGTCACTCTTAATTGTCTGGCCACAAAAAGTTTGAGCAATTGTACTTTGTATATTTCAATAGGTTTCTTTTTTGCATTCGCTTTTGGTTTCATAGCCTACAGTACGAAGTATCTTAACTTCGAAGAGGATCAATTAGTCCAGAGAGATGTCAAAGTGACAGAACTATTTGTAACGTGATTTGGGTTGATCCCAATTACTGAATCGAACTGTAATCCAATTTGTAACGTAATGCTTTGGAAAATTAAAAGCCATTTGTGCGTTTAAACTACCAATACAAATTACAATGGGATACTTAAGTCTCGTATTGTAATTGTAATGATTATTTCATTTTAAATTTCGTTCTTTTTTTTATTAGGCATAACTCTCTTTTAAATATTGGACTTGTATTACATCGAATGTTTTGTGTTGTAATAGTTACATAAATGTTAAATGCAATATTTTAATGTAAAAGTCATTCCCGACTAACCAAAACACGAACTCACGTGTTCGCTTGACTAATGTCCTGTGATTTAGGAGACAATTTATCGTGTTTCATTAGTGCAACGTACATACGTACGCATGACAACGGAAAAGTCAACCACAGGGGAAACATCAGCTCGGGTGATATATTTAAAAAAAAAAAAACGTTAAAGGCTCTTAAATATTTTTTTGTTTATGGTAAAAAAGTGGTTACTGTAGTCCGTATAAGACCTGAAGAGTTTAAAATTAAATGTTATTAACTAAACATAGCTGTTTAGCGGCAGAAGTCAACGCAGCCACACTACTTCCCTAAACGCATTTAGACTATAGGACTCTGGGATTCAGGGTTCCATTTGTGGTACGAAGTATATAAACCAGCAAATGTATATTCTAGAAACCTCTGGCGTAGTTTAATGGTTGTTACACAGACCCAGACATCGTTATGTTGATGTGCTTTCAGCATTTCCCAGGCAAGCGTTTCACTCATGATAATTTGCCACTAACAGCGACATATAATGGTAATGACATCGTTTACTGCTACTTAAATGGAAGTTGCTCGCTATAAGAGTATAGCTCACTCAGGACAAAGAGTCAGAAAACAATATGCAAAGATTCTATTGCATATAAAAATCATCTCTTTCTTGAAACTATAATGAGTTAATGATAACGGTGATGATGTAGTTGATGGTGATGATGAAGTTTATGATGATGATGACCTATTGAATAAACCATAGTTGTCAGTGATCGATATCAAGTCAGAGCAATGACGTCATTAACAAAATTTCTTTAGTCCTGTGTTCAGATTTAACACTGAACACAGAAAACGATGAAAGCGATCCATTTCTCTCATTATTAATAACCGAAACATGGTCCCCAGACTAATGCATGGTACATTAGGTTCACAAGTCAGAATTTATCGCGTATCATTAATCCGATGTATACGTGTCAGGGCAATAGTGTAGTCTCCGGGGAAAAATCAACTCTGCTCACACATTCCAACGATTTTTCTCCGTCTCATTTGTTACGACCTAACTTTCGTTATACGTGCTGGAAATTTCTATTTCTCCAACATAATGTGGGGGGGATATTATTTCTAGGAAACTTTTCACTGTACACCGTCCTCAGTGAGCACTTCTGACAGATCATTCGTTCCGTTCATTTTTCTTAATAACAACGTTATGGATGATCCTCTGATGAAGTTTAAAAATATTTTAGCTAATGTGTAGTAGCGCTAGTTATTTTTTAAGCTTGTAAATAAAATGTTCAAAAATTCGACTTTTAAATGGTACTTAAAGAGGCTTCGATCATCATTTACCGTTTACATTGCCATTCAGCTTTTGTGAGGACTGGTTTGGACACGCTGTTTATATTTACAATTCCTTCGGAAGATTTAGATAAGTTTACATATTCTCTTCTAACGATGATAATCGAGGTCAATGACTTGACGTTTCCTTTGAAGTACTCAAACAGATATATAAATTCGAGCGATCACCCATCCAAATGTCAACCACACTCAGGTATTTATACTGACGCTTTGATTAAACGGTCCTGGAATTTGTGATGTATAAGTGTTCAAAATGTCTATAATATATTGAGACAAATTATGAGATAAACGTATATTTCTACGAAAATCTTAGAAAACATGCGATATCCGTTCTTGAAAATAATTAAGCACTACATCTCAAAGGAGTAATGATCATAGAGTATAACTACAGTGATATACTTAACTATAAATTACCAGCAGGTTGGGAGTTTGGAGGCGCGTTCTCGCACTCACTACTACTAAACAGAATGCATTCCTTCCTTCCTTATCCCGTAGTGCGCCATTGTTTCAGACTGGCGCCGCGGGCATTGTTCCGAGATGATACATTACAGTTTAGGTAAGTAAAGTAAAATGCTCCAAGTCTGTAGTTGTATTCATTACATTATAAACTGGACTTTCTCGTTTTAATTCAATGTCTATACAAAAATAACATAGGAAGCTATCACATTAATTTAACAAAAATCTTATTCTATGAGTAAAATACGTTAAATGAATACGGTTAAAATGACATGTACAGAAGCTAAAATATTGTACTCATGAAAATCAAAGGCTTGAAACAATCCATGCATTGAGACAAACAGAAGAATTGTAATAAACAAATCTGTTACATTTCTTATTTACACTGTGACATAAAATATTTATTGAATACAATTCGCTAATACAGCACGGAAATAAAAATTAAATTGGAAACTTTTCATATTCGACATTTCTATTTCCGCAACTTGCGGATTCAAACCAATCCTATTTCCTGTACTTACGTATTGGTTCCTTGCAATGTGCAGTTTAAAACGATCTTTGCAAATACTGGAAAATGAACTGAGTTACATAAAGAAGTTTGGTTCCCGGGCGAGGTAAGCCGAATTTGCATATCGGCCTCTGCGTTTTATTTAAATATATTTTAGGGGGACTACAAAGCTTAATAGTAGAGTAACTTCCTCTTCACGTAGAGGCGTTTAATGGGAAAAACTTAACATCACGCCTGTATTCTCCAAAAGGTTATGTAGATAGAGCGTAGTACACGTGTTCAATAGGTATATTGTACAAATTAAAATGTAGGTAACTAATAAATTGTTTCTACGCCCAATTTTTACCACTTATTTATTTGATAAGATATGCTACCTAAATACCATGCGGGTATTGAACAGATCTGCTTCAGGATTCAGCAGACGCGAGGCAAGGAAATAATCTGGAAAGGAAAATACGTACATTTTTATTTGCTTTCATCAGTCAGAGGGAAGCTTCGGTTTAAAAATGGCAGCAGTTCTACATACTAAGTGATTTTATATGGGTATCAGATTTCTGTATTAGGGAG
Source organism: Croniades pieria auraria (assembly GCA_018248815.1). NCBI lineage: Eukaryota > Metazoa > Arthropoda > Insecta > Lepidoptera > Hesperiidae > Croniades > Croniades pieria. Next base: position 24,905 of record DWJK01000162.1, read on the forward strand.
TCACAAAAAATTTCTTTTCAATTTTTCTTCATACCGCTTCTAATTCCAGATTTTTCGGTCGGATGTTTTATTGCTTTCAACAAAAGCTCTTATCCCATAAGCCCTTAACAAAGGCCGGTGTAATAAAATCGGGTATCAAAAATTACTTTGTATTTATGTTGATTAAAAAGTTGCGAGACGAAGCAAAATTTAAAGACGTAAAATATACCATAAAATGTATTGATAAATATTTTATGGCACAATTTTTTAAACAGATAAAAAACAACAATATCGCTTTTGAATGGAGGTAAAAATCATAACAATACCACAAAAAACTAACAGTCTCGACAAGCCAAATAATATGAATCATTCTCGACAAAAATAAGAATACATTTTTATTCATTCAAAACAGAGAATACAAAAGACACGAGTTTAACGGGCTTTGTTGTAGAATTGATTCGTGTTCGACTGTAGGGTTTCTTATCACATAACAACGGCGGTAATAATCATGGCGGGCAAGCAGCTGGGACAATGGCTTAGCCAGTTGGGACAATAGCACGGGACGGATCGTAACTCGGAAGAGATGGCCCGTATTTGTAAGTCGCTGGTCCAACTGCTGACGAGGGGCGAGGCAAGGCCTAGGATAGAAACGAATTGAAAAACATTTTACAATACAATAAAATTTTTCTATATTGTACACCAAAAAGATAGGAATTTCAATACAAAAGGCTGTTTTATGGCCAACAAGCTAAATTTTAATGGGTTAACATAATCATTGAATGGTAAAAGGTTGACGTAGGAAAAACAAATAAATATTTTTTACAGTGGGTTATAGAAAAAAGGACGCCTCGTTCTTCTTCTATCTATAACCGTCATATTATTAATATATTAAATTATTTTTTAATTTTCCTCTTTTGTCATTTTTTGAAAATATTTCTATACCGGGGCAATTGCTGAGTAGAGAAAGTTCCATTTATTGTGGTACAAAATTTATTTAAACAAATATGTATATGTATTTTCTAGTTGAAATTTCTGGTAGTAGCTCGAAGGCTGGATCTGTTTCGGGTGTATGGCAATAGGCTTACCACCTCTGTGTGACGTAAACGTAGCTAAGGGAGTGCACTACACTCCTCTGCGTATCTCTTCGGGGATTACAGGCGTGATGTTATTTGTATATGTAGAGGAAGTGTCGTCTCTCGTATACACATTTGCAGTGAGACGAGTCGGGAAGTGATCATCGAAGCAACGGTTATGTGCATCGACTATAAATGTGGATAGAAAAACGTTACTGACGCAGCAGTTTGGGAGAGCGTTCCATTTTCTACGAGACGTTATTTATGGGTACTGTATGAATACGCGGTTTTATAAAGGAAAACCGACTTTTCCTGACGATGTTTATTTATTAATATAAATAACAATGTTATGAAGACTGACTTTTTATCACATTGTTAGTTTTAGTAGAAAAACCTACTTAAAAACAAATTCGATTTTAATACATATCACAAAGTTAATAAAATGTACAATACTATCATCGTTATTAAAACTTTTTCTCGTTCCACGATTAGGAAAGGGTTTGCTTTCTGAACGTGGGGAGTTAAAAGTATAATGCGTCCTCATAACCAAGTTCGGATAGACAGAGTCAACACGCTCTAGAGAAAATTATGAAGAAAGCTAAGATTGAGAATATATAATTACATAAAAATAAACTATACAAATCATGTGCTCAATATGAACTTCGTCTTATTACTTGTTTGTGCATGATCATCATTATCAACCTACTCCTGTACACTGCTGGACATAGGCCTCTCCAATGGCACGTCATTTGTCTGTTACCTTTACCTAGACCCATTGTAACATTGCTCTAACTTTTCAGTTGCAACATGTTTTTAAGCAATTTAACTATTAATTAGGACATATTTTCATGTAAATATACAGTACCCGGATGACCGAGCTGTACTCGGTATTTTTATATTTGCTTATTAATGTACCAATTATATTCGATTTTATCAAAGATCTTATAAAAAAATAAAAAAATAACAATCGACCCATTAACATTCCACTGTTGGAATATGGGTCTCCTCTCATATTGAGAGGGTTAAGGCCGTAGTC